>OX457048.1:40154861-40262361 GCA_949752735.1 Lumbricus terrestris
GATTTCACAGCGTGTCTGCTGCGAAAATGCTTCTGTTAATTGTGTGGATGTTGTGACAAAAGACGGTGATACACAAGAAAACAGACTGAGAGGGAAATACAGAGAGAGCGAGAGAGAGAGAGAGAGAGAGAGAGAGAGAGAGAGAGAGAGAGAGAGAGAGAGAGAGAGAGAGAGAGAGAAAATACAGAGAGAGCGAGAGAGAGAAGAGAGAGAGAGAGAGAGAGAAAGAGAGAGAGAAAGAGAGAGAGAGAGAGAGAGAGAGAAAGAGAGAGAGAAAGAGAGAGAGAGAGAGAGACAAAAGGAGCGAAAGACAATAGGCAGAGACACAGAAGAAAACCGACTAATAGAGGAGAACGGAGAGAAAGAGAGAGAGAGAGACAAACAGAGACAGAGACAGAGACGAGGACAGGCAGAGACAGAGACAGAGACATATAGACAGACAGAGGCATGGAACCAAAGATACAGAGATAGAAGGAGGCAGAGAAACAAAAATATAGAAACCGACAGACAGACAGAAACAGAGAGGCAGAGACAGAACCAGAACCAGAGAGAGAGAAAGACAGACAGAGAGACAGAGACAGATATAGAAACAGAAAGAGATAGAAGAGTATAATTATAATTATACAGGCTGATAGACAGATATCTAGATAGAAAACAAGGAAAACTAGGACATTATGTATACGCTAAATACTTTGATTAAATGTTTCCTTCCAATTCTTAAGAACCTGCTATAGTATAGTCTTCTATACAATTATGCTTGTATCAATGTATGTGTATAATATGTGTGCCTGTATCTATTATATAAAATTTGGCATTCATGCATTATGTGCGATGTAGGTATTAATTTATGTATTTGTGTAAATTTTTACCAGCATATTACATGCAAGACATGCGCGTAGGCAAGTATGTTTCTATGCATGTGCTTGTGCGTATACAATTATTATGTGCCTGTGAATGCATAAGGATTCTGTATGAAGGTATCTACCTTTCCAACGTGATTGACCAAATGCATCTGACTATAGTGCTGACAATTACGCTATGTCGACCAGTCTTTTAGTGGCATTCAAAGGTAAGACCTTTTCCCAACGCATTGCATGGGCGTAATTGCAATATCGGGGACCAAAGCATCATGCAGTATCCTTGGACAGTGTATCCAATTATGACACTAGCCCTAAATCTTATCCAAACCGACCATCACGACGACTAACCTGCCCCTTACCGACCCCACGTCTCCAAACCCGCCCTTAACCGATACTAACGGTCCCCGATACTGCAATTATGCCGGCGTGTGTTAAAGGTATAGTCCCACAATCTCGTTGGTATTTTAGAGAGAGACTACAGTCACTTGCCTTTCGATCATGATTGCTTGCGTTTTATTGATCTGCTCTAAGCTATAGTTACCACAGTAACCGTTTTACATCAAGTTCAAAACAACAAATCAATGCAGCGTTTTCGAATAATATTATATCTATAGTTTAGTTCCATAGTTACAGCCAAAACGTCAATGTTTATGATTAACTCAGGGTGAGAATTGTCGGTGGTGATGGGCTGGGGTTCAGTCCCCTAAATCTTTCTTATGACCCCACTCCCCGTAGTAAGATATTCATTGCACGCCCAGCTCCAAACAAATCAAAATCTGACGCCACCACCCCAACAACCTTTCGACAATTCTCAAACCGGACGAACCACAACAAAAACAGTGCATTAGTTATTATTCTCGGCTCGCCATCCAGTTACCACGACGACGGCCCTTATGACGTAGATCGTTTGTCGTTGCCATGACGACGACGACGACGACCTTTACGACGTAGGTCGTTTGTTGTTGCCATGACGACGACGCCCGGATGCAGCATGGGTAGTTCATCACTGGAGAACTAGGAAGGGCGCTTCGGCGAAGAGGCATCGCTCGTGACTGGGTAGGGCCATGTCGATGCGAATCTCACCCATCCCGGCCTCACGAGCGGCCGTAAGGCACGCGGTGATGTCCGCCGTGTAGAGCTTCGGCTGGGCCGCCGGGTCCAAGCGTCCGGCCGCCGACATTTCGTCCACGGTGACCGGCCCAGCCCCACGGCAGATGATCGGGAACGGGGCTCGCGTGGCCGGATAGAGGTCGAGTAGGACGACTGTGGCCCTGGACGTGCCGCTGGGCAGACCACGGATTGAGAAGGTCATCGAAGTTCGGGATGGGTGGATTTCAATGGAGGCTGTGTTCACAGGAATAGATTGTACGCTAAATGTCAGCCATAGGTTATTATCGTTATCATACAGTTTTAATCCTTTAAAATGAACTTTAAGTCATTTTAAATTGCGTGAAAACCGCCTGAAAACTTTGTCTTCTATTCACGAAAATTTAGGGTTTCTAAAATGCATAATTGGAAACGGTGCATTAAAATATGTATCTGGGATACGATTAACTAATTAATTAATTAATTCATTGATTCATTCATTCATTAATTCATTCATTCACCCATCATTCCCCTCTTCCTCTTCGTTATCCTCATTGTCGTCGTCGTCGTCGTCGTCGTCATCATCATCATCATCATCATCATCATCATCATCATCATCATCATCATCATCATCATCATCATCATCATCCTGTATGTGGTGCATACGTATAATTATCAGAACCTGCTCCCATCTTAATTGGATCATTCTGTCGAGTTCTTCCGTCGCCCTGTGCACTGGCTCCCATGTCGTCGCTGTCAGGGCTGACCACAGAACGATCTCTACCAACAGCGACTGCAATTCAGCAATGAATAAATTAGTAACTTCTGTATACAGTATATTATACGATTTACTAGAGACTTCAACATAATTGATTAATTACATATATAATTATTAATTATGTTAATAACTGTGGCGCTCATAATTATAATTATGTTGGTAAGTGTGGTGCTCACCTATTTCTCACTCATCTGTAGTACATATAGACACGTTTAAGCTCATGGTAATCCTAACGTTGGATGGCCTATTATCATAGCTTTGCCAGTTGTTGTAGTCGGTTTAATCTACCAAACTTATCTGTAGCCAACACTTTTTTGTTTTTTGTAGTTGACAATATAATTATTAGAATAGATTTCGGGAGAAATCAGTTTTTGAGACAATGGGAATTAATTATAATTATTATTACAATGAAGTCACGATTGATATAGGATTTGATCTGAACTGGCTGTTGGAATGTCGTCTGCGGCGCATGCGCAGTGAAGCAATATTAGCCTAACTGTTGGGAATGTCGTCTGCGGCACATGCGCAGTGAACCAATAAACAAAAACAGTTGCAAGAGTAAATGTAAATGTAATCGCAAATTTATATAGCGGCTGTGTTATGGCTTCGACCCTGAGGGTGAGATCCTTCACCACCGCTACTCCACGTTTATATTGCGACCGAGCCAACCGCAGTAAAGATTCGAGAAATTAATCTCTGACCGACCGGGAATCGAACCCGGGCCGCCGGCGCGGCGAGCGGGCTACCAACCCACTCGGCCACCGAGGATCTCTAAGAGTAGACGCTTATTTTGCGCAAGTAGTCAGAGACCGTAGAGTTTGTGATTAGGCCTATGACGTTTTTTGTCACGTAAGCTCATACCTCGACCCGGACCACCTTCGGAGTTCGGACTACTCTTACGGACAACCCTTTTGACTTGACGTGAGTAAGCTGGCGCCCATTGCTTGGTTTTCGAGCAGCGCTTTAGAAGTTTGGAGATTACGATTACGATTACCTCTTTGGGAAACAAGGCTGGCCATTCTTCTCTTTCTGACGTTCAGCAGATCTTTAAAAAATCGGACCGAATGTATCAATATAAATATGAATAAAATACTTTATATTAAAATTCATTTTGATAATTTGTATAGTGCCTCTTCAGACAAATCTACTCAGAGGCGCTCTCTGCGCACCACCTTAGACTATAGGCCCATATAAATAATATGATATAAATTATATTATATTATTTATTTTTTATTTATTCATATAATATGTCATTGCAGCGAATGACTAGACCTACACCAGTTAGCAAATTAAGACATTCGGGGTATATTATGTAAGAATAATAATAGGTCTACAACTCTACATGTAATTAGGAATGAATATTAGTTTAAAAAACACGAATTCAAGTAGGCTATGACTAATGAACATAGCGTCCCTTAGAGAGGTCTACTCAAAGGCGCTCCCAGTCCAGCCACAGCTAAAGAGATGATTTTTGATCAACTTGCTGAAAATTAATCAGATGAATTAGTCCGATGTAGTATGCGCAGGGCAAGCAGGAGCCCGTTCCATGCGTAGGGAAGCATGAGGGCAAAGGGAGTAGATGGGTTTGGTTCATGGGCGGAGACTTCGGGATACGGGGGCGGGGGAACGGTTCCCCCAATGTTTGTGGTGGGGACGAAAATGCTTATTATTACCCCAAAATTTAGGAAATAATATTATTCACAAATATCATCGTAAGTTTCTATACTGCTGGACAAATTGGCAAATTCTTGTTAAACAGAAGGACAGACTAAAAAAGTTCGTCAACTATTTTGGCAGGAAAAATGCTATGTTTTGATGAGATTTCATGAAACTATTTTATATTTTCATGAGATTTTAAGAAACAATTGTATATTTTCATGGGATTTCATGGTAAAATGGTATATTTTCTTGAGATTTCATGGAAAAATGGTATAATTTCATGAGATTTCTTTAAAAAATGGTATATTTTCATGAGATTTCTTGGAAAAATTGTATATATCATGAGAATTTAGGGGAAAATGGTATATTTTCATGAGATTTCAGGATAAAACGACTCAGAAAGTGTCGTCAGAAAATTTGGTCGATGGAAATGTCGTCGGCAACCCAGCCGCACGTCTAAAATGCCGCGCCGTGCCTCGGCGATTGTCCTTCGGCCGCTCGTTCGTTCCCATCACTTCTGGACCAAGTCTCCGCATAATATATATTTTGATTGAGTGGAGGTGGGATAGCATGGACAGACTGAACCTTTCCTACTCACTCGCTGGTATGATCTGGGCGATCGTGGCTTCCGGTGCTCCGTTGGGAAAGTCGACGACCCTGTCGTTTCCAGCTCGAAGGATGAACTCCCTGAATCCGAAAGAGTCCGGCATTCCAGAGGTCGACGACGACGACGATCCGGATGTCGACGGTAGGACGGAGACAGCACGCTTTCCAAGGAGCTTCGCCGGCTGAACCACACCCTGACCGGTGACCAGGAGGACCACGAGGAAGGGACCTGACCATCTGCACGAGGACATCGTGTCGGTTGGGAATGTAGGCGAGCTCCAGATGATGATGATGATTGAACACCGGCGGCACAGTCCACCTCCTGGAGATCCTCTCTATCCGACAAGCTTCAAGAAGCGGTGTTGGTATTTATATTGAAAGAAAGGATCCAATATCGTTAGTCCGCGGAAGAAGAAACAAATTTTATTGTGTCTAATTAAAAATGAGAAACGGAATGCTCGACGCTGGCTGCAGGTGGTAGAAATGTAACACCTCTACCGGGGAAAAGATGTCTTTAATATCCTGTTCGCGACTTAATGAAAGAAAACAAAGTTATGGAGTCGGTAGGGGATGTGCCTTCGAAGTCGATTCGAATACAGCAAATCGCAACAGAAGTTATTGCAATCAAAGTCTACGTCTTGTCGGCGCAGGGCGGGCCCATAATGTTTTGAAGTAGGGCAAACATTTATTTTTAGTCTCTGGCTGGAAAATCCGAAAATATATACATGCGATCTCCGGTTATTTAAAATCTGACGGCTTGTTTTAGTCAATAGCTACATTTCTATCCGATTTAATTTTTCCTGCAAGAATTTAAAACCTCAATTACTAACTTGAGGGGCTGGAAGCACGTTCTATGTAGATCTAAAATGGGGGACGCTATGTGTAGGCTAGATTTAAAATGGGGCCCTTTCTGTGCAGATCTAAAATGGGGGCAGGACCGCAGGTTATGTGTAGATCTAAAATGGGGGCACATTTCATGTAGATCTAAAATGGGGGAAAATTTCTGTGTAGATCTAAAATGGTGGGGGTGGCATGACCGAATTGCCCCCTGGATTCGCCACTGCGTTCCGCATTGGTTCCGGGAGGTTTCTTACCGTCAAGAGTTCATGCGGCGAGCACAGCAGCACGCTGAAAGAAAACACGTTTTCAGGGTTTTATTAGAGACCCGTAGGCTACAGCGAATTCTGATTACCGATAAGCTAATAAAATAATATATTTACTTATAGACTTAGGCCTACTTGCTGACTCACTGGCTGATTTAATTACTTTCTCGCTTGCTAACTTAATTAACATAATTGCTTGAATGCTCAGAGTGCGAAAATTGAGCAGAGAAAATAAAAACAATAGCTGTCATGTAATTATAGGATGCATAGATTTTTATCACAAATCGCCAACAGTTGAGGCAAGCCAATCTTAATCAAGAGACGAATAGGATGACTAAAATTACAAAAGCAATAAATGTAAAATTGGATATGAAATTTCTTTAAAATACTAATAGTAAATAATAGTAATAATAGAATAATAATAAAAAAACAATTAATTATTATTACAACAAATTAATGATAATAATAATAAGAAGAAAACAATAATAACAATAAAATAATAATAATAATAATAAAAATAAAATATTAATAATAGTGATAATAATATAAAAAGTAATAATAATAAACCCCCAAGACGATGTCTCACAGATAAATTTCCTGCTCCTAATAGCAATTTCTTCTAAATCCCGAGAAATCATATTAATATTGATACATGTACATCGAGTCACAAGCAATGATGATAATTAAAATTAATATAATAGTCTACTAACAATACAAGCAGAATATAGGTCTGATAGTGAATGATATTTTATTGAATGCGAACACGAACTAAACTTTAAGACTGTAATAGGAAATTAAAGAAAATCTGATTAAATAAATGAAAGATACATTGGAATCTGAAAAATTAAGGCAGATCTTTAAGACTTCTCCAAAACAGCAATTCTGTCCTAATAATCTAAATAGATTTGCTGCTATTTTTAGCCACGGCATTTGTATTAATTAAGCGACGATAATTTGTGAGTGCGTGTTTGCGCATGCGTGTGTGTGTGTCTATGTGTGATGGTTGCTTATTTGTATATAATTAAATGCATGCAGGTGTGTCAACGCATCATCATCATCGTCGTCGTCGTCGTCGTCGCCGTCGCCGTCGTCGTCGTCGTCGTCATCATCATCCTGCTCCTCCTGCTACTCCTTTTCCTCCTCCTCTTTCTCCTCCTTCTCGTCTTTATTAGCGTTACAATTATAATTATGTGAATTTCTATTAATTGAACTTTCAACAGCATTTGAATGGTTATAATATTGTTGAGATTAACAATAAATCAGAGCGAACGCAATGCAGTTGAATACAACAGAAAATAATTAATTATACAGAAAGATTATCACATTAGTTGCCACTGGTGTCTGGTGTTCATTCAATTCACTTCTCAGACGGAATAAAGAGCAACAACAAGTAATAATCATAGCGTGGCTAAACTTACTGTACAGTGTACATGCTGGACGGATTTATTACAATTCCTCGCAGTCACTAATATTTAAAATAAGCAAAATATAGCAACAACAACAACAACAACAACAACAACAATAATAATAATAATAATAATAATAATAATAATAATAATAATAATAATAATAATAACAATAATAATAATAATAATAACAATTAAGATAATAATAATAATAATAATAATAATAATAATAATAATAATAATAATAATAATAATTATAATAATAATAATAACATTGTGTTTAATAATAATAATAATAATAATAATATTAATATTAATAATAATAATAACAATTAAGATAATGTTGAATGCGGCGAAAATGATGACGATGATGATAATAATAATAATAATAATAATAATAATAATAATAATAATAATAATAATAATAATAATAATAATAATAATAATAATAATAATAATAATAATAATAATAATAATAATAATAATTATAACAATAAGAATAGTTATGCATGATACCTATTATTGGCTACTTCCCCAGCTTACTAATATTCATGCTGAACTCTATGATCCTTCAGGTCAATAGCACAACGTGTCGATTCAATAAAATGAACGCTGGAACGGACCACAATTCGTCAAGACTTAGTTATAATAATATTGATAGTCTATCGCCATCCAAGTTCAACAATGTTTAAGCATATATAGGCTACATTATAGGCTACACCGAGATTCTTTGGGCCGGATTCTCGATTGTCTTGAGTAGGAGAAAGTTATGACATTGTCAAAGTGTTGCTCCTCGATTAAGAGCTCGACGATGGCCTAAGCTGGTATGGCGGATCCATAGCCATGGGCGCCGGAGCAGGGTTTTTAAATAATAATTTAAGAATTTTCAGAACTACCCCTGTTCAAACAACAATAATAATTGAGTCTTAAACTGGATTGTCATCCAACCCGTTATTGAAGTGTAGACAAGAAACCGAAGCGCGTGGATAAATAATAATTGTCCGTCACTCCACTACCAAGATGGAAGGGGGTGAAAGAGCGATCCCCCCACGGTCACCAGAATTGTGGAGGGGCAGCGCTTAGTAATGTAAAGTTCTCAATAAATTCTGAATATAGGCTACTATACATTAAATTCGACCAGAGTGGGCATCTGTTCGTCCACTTCTTAAGTGTTAGACGCCACTGGTCTGCTTCGAATCCTGAACTCGCGGATAGTAAGTTGAAGACATGAAGTCAGACTGGTCCGTCATCTACACTGAAACCAAGGCCGTAACTAGGGGGTGTTTGAACATCCCCCGAAATGAAAACTGTGAAAAATAATATAATGCATTTACGAGCACATGATGCAAAAACCATGAAATAAAACCATGGAAACACCCCCGAAATGAAAAAATGGGGAAAAACAGAATGACGGATGATTTGAAAAAAGGTCATCAGTTTTTAGGACGAGAAATTGGTGAATTATTTGAGGATTTCGGCGGATGACTAAACAGAAGAAAAAGGTCATCAGTTTTTAGGAAGGGAAATTGGTGACTTTTTTGGAAGATTTCGGCCTGATGACTACTAAAATCATCGGTTTTTTTAGGAAGTGAAATTGGTGAGTGAAACACCCCCGAAATCAAATCCTGGCTACGGACTTGGCTGAAACGCTGGCAAGAAACTATTTAGCTCGCGAGGCCGTTGATAAACGACGACTTCGATCAGCTCCCGATGATCTGCGAGTCAGTCATCATTCATTAGCTAATGTTCATGTCGGTGCTTGTAGTGGCGTGTCGTTGGCATTTCCATCGCGCTTCCGTCACCACGCCCCGACTCCATCTTTCCAACGCCCGAAACATCGTAGTGTTCTTCGGATGGAAGCAGCCAGGCCTGATCGTCGTCGAAGATCTCGTCAGGGGTAGGTCGATTCCAGATCGGAATCCGAAGAATTACGCCTGCAAACATAATGACATTACAGCGCTGGCTATAGCATATTTTAGAAACAGGGACGATGTCACGAAATAGAGGTATCCCCCCCATGCAGTTAGTGTTAATAGCAGAGTTTTTGTGATTTTTTGATTACGAACTGAACGAATATTATTTTCTTTATTGAAACAATCCGGTTGACAGACCGCAAACGGTTACAGTGTACAGTTATGCGGTTGAAACAATTCACAAGAACGCAAATAATACTGAAGACAAAAATCTTAATTACTAACAGAACAGAGGCGCTGTATCTATAGATAACACTTGCAATACACTTACAATTTATAACCAGGGGGAGTTCTTATCGTAGGCCTACCTGTAATGGCCCCGCACACTATTCCCATGATGAGGCTGACAAATGTCGCAGCCGCTTGGTACCCGGCCAACTGAGAGGTCGTCCGAGTAGGAACGGCTGCGAATATCTTGTCACGACTAGAAAAGAGAACAAGGATATGAAAATTCATGCGATATACTATAATCGTCATCGGCGTCGTCGTCGTCTTCATCATCATCATCATCATCATCATCATCATCATCATCATCATCATCATCATCATCATCATCATCATCACCATCATCGTCATCGTCATCGTCATCGTCATCGTCGACATCATCATCATCATCATCATCAACGTCGTCGTCGTCGTCATCGTCGTCGTTATCGTCGTCGTTATCGTCGTCATCATCACCATCATCGTCGTCGTCGTCATCATCATCGTCATCGTCATCATCATCATCAAGAGCATTCACCATTAATCATTCGACAGATTGATTGATTGATTGATTGATTGACTATTCTAGCTATTTCTTGATTGATTGATTACTCACCCATTTCCGTAGAGTTCTTCGGTGGCTAGGCCAGCCGCCAGAATAGATCCAATCCCTGAGATGAGTCCAGGCATTCCGTGCAGGTTGTTGACACCACATGTGTCGTGAAGCTTCATCTTCTTGCTCATGAAAGGCTGAAGAAAACATACATGGAGTTCTGTCATACACGCACGCCTATTCCAGGGCTCAATAAACCAATCAGTCAGTCAGTCAGTCAGTGAGTCAGTGAGTCAGTGAGCGAGTGAGTGAGAGTGAGTGAGTGAATGAGTCAGTCAGTCAGTCAGTCAGTCAGACACACAGTCAGTCAGTCAGTCAGTCAGCCAGCCAGCCAGTCAGTCAGTCAATCGAAACGATGGCTTAAAGTGAATGAATAGGACAGGGAACTGATCGTATTGATCAGTTCAGAATATTTTCATTTGCTTTCAGAGAACTTACCGTCAGATATCTGAAGCCGAGAACGGAGACGACTCCAGCCACTGAACCGACAAGTATGGCAGCCCATGGTTGAATGATCATATCGGCCAACGTACCAATGGCAACACCACCGGCCAGAGTGGAATTCTGTATGTGGACCTGTTGATGCCAACATCAAAAAGTATGTTAGTTTCACTAATCATGGTTGGTTGTTTAGGTTACTCGATTTATATACTTTTAATGGAATAGAATGCGAATTTGTATATAATAATTGAATATGTGCTGAGCAATGAACATAAATATATTATATATGGCAGACTTTTGGCAGTATATAGGCTATAGGCCTTGGAAATAAAAAGACTTCAAGACTTAGTAGCGAAGGGCTGAAGATGACACCCCAATAAGATCTTACTACGGATGGTGGAAGGGAGGTCATTCCACAAAGAAGGGTCCACACTGGCAAAGGCACTGTGCTGGGCCATGGCAGTCCTCGCCCTTGGAACCAAGAGATACCCTCTCTAAACCCGGCAGTGCTTCAGGAAGAGTGACGCCGTTGACTATAATTATTTACCATGTTGAACTTGTCCTTCTGAACGAGAGCCGAGATGGCGAATGTGACGATGGTTGAGGCCGTCAGGGAGTAGTAGGTGTTGACGACCGCTCTAAGTCTACCTTCATCAACAGCGATCGCACTGTTGAAACTTGGCCAGAACAACCAGAGGAATATCGTACCTACACAGTCAAGTCGCAAGGTATAGGAATGAATTCACCCTTTGAGTTACACGAAGTAATCGTAATCGCAAAAGAAATAATGTTAAAGCTATCAGCAGTGGCGTAGCCAGGAATTTATGATGGATGGTTGGGGCTTTATGGCCTGTCCGGATGTCCTTTCTGGCACCAACCCAACAGTATTACAGCAAATAAAAAGGGAATAAAGTAACAAAGGGAATAAAGTAAGAAAAACAATTGTTAATATACAAGCAATTGTTTTGTTTTTCTTATTTAATTGGATAAATAACCTTTAAAATCTTTTTTTCTAGGCCAATGGGAGAGGGGATTTAACCCCCGAAACCTCCCTTGTCTAAGCCACTGGCTATCAGTAGAACAACAAAATCCTTAATTTCAGGGCGAACCCGATTAAAGAGTCGGCGCATTTTTGCTGGTCACCCACGATCACCGTCCCCAGGTTCCTCTACCCACAACTTCTCAGGCTTTCCATTCGAAACTATAATAGCAGTTTTCACTCTTTAGTCGCCCTTACCCCGACTCGCCTTATCTTCCATCTTCAAATAATCGGTCTAAACGCCACCCACCTTAACAGATAATCTGTCACTTCTGATCCTCTGGTGACCGGACTACGACCTCCTCAGAACTACTCCTTTGGAAAACACTTCTGACGAGACAAAGCGCTCGTGAATAAGCACGTGCCCTGCGCTTGGCTTTCCAGAGGCATCTTAGAAATTTGGAGAGCACGGTTACGATTATGATTACCTCGCAGTTTAGCCTACGCTGCCTATTTTGGGAGGCCTTCGAGAGTGAACGCTGTCGAGTTGGATCTCGGTAAATGGGCTCATGACTATAAGATCTACTCTCCAACCTACCTCAGGGGCGGATACAGAAATTTTCGAAAGAGGGCCAAAATTTTCGGTCTTGGGACAGGGAAAATTGTCGTCTTGGTCGCCGAAAAATCTGATTTTTTTAGTAATTCGTCTCGAATTCCCAAGAAAAAGATACCATTTTATTGGTCAAAATAGTTGAAGACCATTGTTTCTTTTTCTTTTTTAGTCGTGCGGACCTCGTATACGAACCTAGTGGGCGTGGGGAGGGGCCTGCTGGACTACACATGGGGGGGGGGGCACGTCAACTTCCTGAGCCAGAATAGCTGGTCCAAAATAAAGAAATTTCTAAATGGGGGGGCGGGCCGGATTGCCCCTCCCTGGATCTGTTCCTGACCTACCTATCATGGAGAAGACGTCAGAATGGTAGACGGACCCTTCCTTCTCATCCGCCTCAGCAACTTCCTTCCGGTAGTTGATCCAGGCAACGGTCAGACCGAAGTAGGCGCCAAACGTGTGGACGACCATGGAATCGCCAACGTCCGTTGCCTATACAAGATAGAAACAGACGTAAATAATGACTGTCTGTATGTCTGTCTGTATGTCTGTTTGCATGTATGTCTGTCTGTCTAACCGACCAATTGACTGACTGATTGACTAGCTGACTGTCTGACTGACCGACCGATTGACTGACTGACTGACTGACTGACTGATTGACTGATTGACTGACTGATTGACTGACTGACTGGCCAGTTGTCTAAATTCACTCGCTCACACACCTAAGCGAGAAATCTTTCAGATTTCCATAGACATCATCTTTGAACGAAGAAAGAACGCGGATGACTAGAGCGATTATATCTTACTTGAAGGAATTTCAAGACGAAGAGTTCGTTGGCCTGGTAGGCAACGACTTCAATGAGGACCATGATCATCAGCTGGAGAGCTGACAGCTTGCCAAGGACCGCCCCAAAGGAAATGAGGATGGCCGCCGCTGCCAAGTCCGCATTGATCAATCTACACAGACAAAGAGACAAGCGTATTCAACGACACACTAAGCTCAGGGATATACACACAGTCAGGGCTTACAGTGTGCCTGGACGGTCATGGACGGCGTCCATGCACTTATTTTAAAATCTGAACGCCGTCCTGCCACTTATTGGCCAGTACAGACTGGAAAGGTAAGGGGCGTCCAGGCACTTCTTTTGGAAAGTTAAGGGGCGTCCAGGCACTTATTTTTCCACACTTTAAGCACTGCACACAGTGCGTTTGCTAAGTAGCAATCACCATTTGGAATTCACAAGTTAATACTTGTAAGTTCCATTCAGTTGTTCGTGGCTAACAATAAGAGTAGTTAGTGTCAGCTACATATAGGTATACATTTAAAACCTGTCAATGTTGCTATGCATGTATTATTTTCATATATTATCTATATGGATTTACTATGGGTTTTTTAAATCAAAGGTAACGAATTGTTTATTTCTCTCTTATCGAGTTATAAGTGCAATTTCACCATAGGTAGACTCGATTATACGTAATATTGAGTACACTGTTGTATGTACTTGTACTTTTAGCGAGTACTTACGATACCATATCGACCGGGATGTATCCGAGTTCTTTGAAATTGGCGTAGTCTACGATCCATCCGGCAGTGAGGGTCGCCCACTGGAGCGTGAAAGCGGCCAACAGAAAGTTGAACCCAACGCTGGAGAATCCGTATCTCTTGAGGAAGGCCATCAGGAACCCGAACCCGATGAACATCATGACGTGGATGTCCTGGAACGCTAAAAGAAGAACATATATGCACCGTCTTTTATTGTCTTATTTCTTTAACATCCACCAAATGTGTCCTTTCTTTGTCTTGAGGACTAAGCATTTTAGATGTTCATCCGCCATTCGTTTACATCCAGTAGTCATAATAATAATTATTGTAATCGTAAATTTATGTAGTGTCATTTCAAGAGTGACTCCTTAGAGGCGCTCCCGACCTGACAGCACCACACCACAATTAAAAAATTGAAAAAGAGACTTCATTATATAAAGACCAAGAATATCATTACGGACACAGCTGTAATTGTTACTTATTCCAGAAAACTAAAAACCCGCGCAATACGAGAGTTACAAATCAAGCATAAGACTTAATTCTTCTTCACAGTGAATGCTCCGGAAAGACTCCCGAGACACTCGTCAGCCAGTAAAATGATTTATCTAACTGAAAAATTATTCAGTTGCCTCAATTTGATTTAATAGTTTTCAGCTTAATTAGGGGAGAGTGCTACAAGACGCCCAGGGCGAGTAAGACGCCCACCCCCCTTTAAAACGGATGAAAATATACATATTCGTATTTTAGTTGTCTGATTGCATGCAGCGACATCTTGTGAACCTCCCATAACAATAATGTTTCAGTATTCGAGATATTGACGCGATAAATAAAATTTCTAGATTTTCACCACTTTTGTGTAAGTACACATTTGTGAATCTGCCTAATTTTCTCTTTAGCCTAATGCAGTACCAATTCGCGCATTTCAACGTTTATTCTGTGTTCATTTGAAGTTGTTTTAATGGTTTTACCTAACTAGTAAACATTGACCTCGTTATATAAAATGGCGTCAGTAAAGATGGACTGCAAAATTACAAGAAGCCCATGGGCGTCTTGAATACATAGGTAACATAGAGATTACAGGATGCCCATGAGCGTCTTTGATACTATGAGTAAGTGGCCAAAAATCTGTGCCTACCACGACACCATGTATGTATGTATGTATGTATGTATGTATGTATATGAACATTTATATAGCGCCTTACAATAACCTCACGAAGGCGCTTAACGCAGCTACCGGGCAGTTCTGAACAAGTGCGACTTAATTAACTTTGAGAATGTTTCATGAGAAACACGCAACGCAGCATCACGAATTGCCAAAGGAAGACTGTTCCAGTATGAAGGTCCAATACACGAGAAGGCGCGGTGTGTCCGCATCACTGTACGGGAGCGTGGGACTATCAAGTCCCCACGAGTCGCAGAGCGCAGAGACCGACGACCTGGTTGGCTGGAGACGGGAATACAAAGTTCCCGAATGTATTCTGGCGCCAGGCCAACCACTGACGCTCGTCCCATAACGATGATCTTGAATATCGTTCTGTCCACGACCGGAAGCCAGTGCAGCGTGTCACGCATATATGCTGATATATGCGAGAATTTGGGCAAATCAGCGACGACTCGGGCGGCGCAGTTGAGGACAGACTGAAGCTGGCGTATCCGGCAGTTTGGGAGACCAGCGAGGACGGCATTGCAGAAATCCAGTCGGTTCAGCACAAACGAGTGGACAAGAGTGGCAGCGGCTTCATGTGATAGATTGCGCCGAACGACTCTGATCTGGCGCAGTTGGTAGAAGCAAGACCTGCAGAGCGATCCGACATGCTGATCCATGGATAGGTCTTCATCCAGCAGTACTCCCAAGTCCCGAACAACACGCTTGGTCTTCCAGTTTGGGAACGCCGCCTCAATCGCCTGAGCATCAATCCTTGAGCGTGCCCGACCTGTGCCCAGCCATATGAATTCCGTTTTGTCCGGGTTCAGCCTCAGCCGGTTGGAGGACATCCAGGTCTGTACTTCTTTAACAATTTCCCGCATTTTTGACACACAGGCCAGTGCATCAGACGGGTGGCATGTTAAGTACAGTTGAGCGTCATCGGCATATTGGTGGACCCGGGCTCCAAGAGCAGAGATGATCCTTGTCAAATCGGCTGTGTATAGCACGTATAGCAGCGGCCCAAGGACTGAGCCCTGAGGGACACCGAATGTTACAGGTGCCCATGATGAATTTCCAGAGCCGACGACCACCATCATTTGACGTCCACTGAGAAAGGAATGAACCCACTGAAGGGCCTGTCCGACAACTCCGAATGATGTTCGCAATCTCGTTAGCAGGATGCCATGATCTACGGTGTCGAACGCTGCGATCCTCGGTGGCCGACTGGGTTGGTAGCCCGCTCGCCGCGCCGGCGGCCCGGGTTCGATTCCCGGTCGGTCGGTTTATCAGAGATTAATTTCTCGGATCTTTACTGCGGGTGGCTCGGTCGCAATATAAACGTGGAGTAGCGGTGGTGAAGGATCTCACCCTCAGGGTCGAAGCCATAACACAGCCGCTATATAAATATGCGATTACATTTACATTTACATTTACATTTGACATCAAGGAGCGCAAGCAGCGTGACATGTCCAGCGTCGATGGCATCACAGACATCAGAGATGAGCCGAAGGAGAACGGTTTCGGTTGAATGACCCTTCCTGAACCCTGATTGTAACTTAGGCATGAGGTTACTCGATTCCAAGTATGGCACCAATTGTCTAACTACTACCTTCTCGATGATCTTAGAGAGGAACGTCAGGTTGGAAATTGGACGGTAGTTATTGATGTTGTCCGGATCGAGTCCAGGCTTTTTGATCTCTGGCCGTATGATGGCGCGTTTTTGACTCTCCGGTAGGCATCCCTCCGCTAATGAGGCATTGCAGAGCTGAGCCAGGAATGGTAGCAGCTCATCTATAAACTCCTTCAGGAGAAAAGCCGTTATGGGGTCAAGCTTGCATGTTTTTGATGGTGAAAACAGAAGAAGCGCTTTTAGTTCAGACTCCGTCACCTGCTCGAACTTTCCAAAGCGACATTGCGTTTCAGAGTACTCTGGTGGAGCTGCACCCTCAGTATCCCGGCGGACACCTGAAACTTTCTCTAGCAGGTGTCGAAGGAAATTCTCAGGTGTGCCTACCACGACCATCTTCTACCCATACAAATATGGGGCCCATATGTACAAATTTCTCAGTGTTTATTGAATTTATTTCACCCTTGCCCAAAACTTCAGTGAAATGGAAAGAATGCAGGAAGTGTAAAGGTTGACATCCAAAGAATTCGTGTGTGACTCTTGTCGCTAATCTGTGATTAAAGTGAAAACGACAACAATGACTTACAGCATGAGATTGGATTTTTGCTTCTCGTGTTTTGAATTGCTTTAGGATCTTTTAATTTTCGTTCAATTTGTTTTCTTTCATGCAGTTTATTGCTTTAGTCTAAAAATGTATGATTGCAATGCCACTTATTTTAGTCAATTTCCACTGCTCCAAGATGCCCATCCTATGGGTGTCTTGTAGTATAGGGTTCCTAAGACGCCCAGTTTGGAGGGGTCTACTTTTTTAGATTTATGCAATTGATCTTATTGAATTAAGTTCTATAGTTGCTGTTATTGCTTTATCATTGATCACTCTCTACATTAGGGTCAAACATGTACTTCTCTTGGTATCCACACGGAAGAAAAGCACAATTTTCCTTAGCATGGGCGTCTTGGAGCACTCTCCCCTAAATTGATATCGATCAAAATAAATGAAAAATATTTTCCGATGGCCGAAGATCTATTAATACATAATCTCTCTAAATTAATTTGTTCAGTTCCGAAACGTTTTCTAGAAAAAAGCACGGAATAAAATAATAACGACTCAAGACAGCAACCGTACCAATACGATTAACCAAATTTTACCAGCATAGTATTCGGCCACGTGACTCTTGGACGTGACCGCATGTGCTTCCGCCGTATTCTTTTGTCGTTGCTCTTCAGGGCTCAGAGTCGTCAAGTTTCCTGGATCCGTATTCGGACCTCCCTGCACCTGATTCTTCTGGATCACGGTCGTCATTGACGATGCAGTGCTTACCATTTGTCCCACAGAAACGTCAGTTGAAACCGGTGAAGGATTGGAAGGCTGTGGCATGGCCGAGACGGTTGACAGGGATGATGGTCGGGCGGAATTGACGGTGACGTACGCACTGGTACTTGCCATTGTACCGGTTGAGTTGGGGTTGAGGGTTGTTACCGTGGGTTTGGTGAAGTGAAGAGGCATTCCCTTTTCGTCGTAGCGAACGAAGAACCCGAAGAGGATCAATATGGCGATCTCCAGGATGACGATAACCTGAGTTGTTCCTCGGAACCGGGCGCAACACTCATTCATGTCAGCCATCTGTCAATCAACCGCAATATTAATCGTTAGCACAATTTTGTCGGGGGAGGGGGCGGGGCTCAAAACCCGTCGCTTGTCGGAAAATATATCCTGTGCTATAGGGTAAAATAAGCGAGAGGGGACAGAAATATGAAATATCGTTTTAATTTGTATTTTTATTGAAAAATATGTCTACTTTTAATATCTGCAATTAGAAAATTTAAATTCAAATATTTTTGGGATAAAAAATGACTTTTAACGCGTGTGGTGTCAAGATTTGCTCTGAAAAATTGCTCAATGAGCACGTTTTCAAAGTTACAATTCCACATGAACGACCGAGTTTTTACACGCCGACCAGACTATTTCTTGTAGCCCTGTGTAACCCTTAATAAATTATATATTTTTGTGTCCCTAACCGAGAGTTGCCAACGCCAGACTTGATCGCTAACGTAATAAAAAAAACAGACCCAGGAACAATTTATAACTTGCTACATTTTATTTGCGTTACGTTTTTGAATCGTCAAAAAAACCGGTGGGCTGCCTTTCTAACAGTGGTATAACTTTTGTTCTGTTTGGAATATTTTGATTAAATCTGGCCATCATGTGTAGATATGAATTGTCTATAAGCCTGCAAAATTTCATTTCGAAATTCTTTGGTTTGGTCAAGATATTGGCAAAAAACCTAGGAGCGTCTTTTTTCGGGCACACCTTGTATATTTATAATTTCACGCATTTCAGTTATCTCAGGATATGTTCCAAGTCCACCTTTGATCATCTCAAAATCATAATATGTTCCAAGTCCACACTCCTAATCATTTCAAAAACAGAATATAGAGGTCTAATCCCAATTTCATTTTAACTTCATGCATCTCAGATTCTCAGTGATCGCAGAATAATTGCTGATTCCACTTTTAACATCGCAAATCAGAACATGTTCTAATCAGGGCCGGATTAAGTTATGTTCAACATGTTCGGCCGAACAGGTCCTCACACTCTAGGGGGCCCACACATGTGAAAAAAGTGTAGGCAGAATGGTATATTGTGAGGAAATTTCGACCAAAGGACTATAAAAGTCGTCAGCTATATTTTTGCAGGGAAAATCTGTATATTCTAAAGAAATTTTTACCAAACGACTAAAAAAGGTCATCAGATTTTTGGCCCGAAAATTACCAAAAAAAATTCCGGTCTTAATCCGGCCCTAGTTCTAATTTTAATCATCTCACTCATCTCAAAACTACAATACGCTCTAAATTCAAGTTTAGCCAGTTGCAAAAGGAAATTAGATATCAAATAAGAAACGAGAGTAAGGCGCACAATCTACTCACATTGTCAGAATAACTCTAAGATTTCCTCCAAACAAACAGTCTTCCTTTTCGATGCCAACAAACTTTCGCCTCGAAGAAGTCTTAGGCGGTTCGTTCTGCCTCGCTCTGGTCCGATGCTTTCTGTTCTCTCGAAGTAAATAGTCAAGACTAGGGTTGCCAGGTGGCCTTCAGGAAATTACCGGACAATGGCCATCAAGTTACGGGCCATATATATATATATATATATATATATATATATATATACACATACATATATACATATATATATACATACATACATATATACATATATATATATATATATGACCCGTAACTTGATGTATATATATATATGTGTGCGTGTGTGTGTGTGTGTGATGTGTGTGGTTGTGTGTGCGTGTGTGGGATGAGGCTTGGCGGGGGCGAAAAACCGAAATTCCCGGGCAACATTGGGTGATTCATATTATAATATATATATATATATATATATATATATATATATATATACATATATAAAAGGCAGTATCGGTGCCGGGGACTGTTTGAAAGTTGCAATGTGTGAGCCAAACCGCGGACGCCTAGATAACTTGCTTTTTAAATACAGACGTCCGTTTGGAAACTCAGTAAAGTACAGGCCTATAGATCTGAAGGGTGTATAAGATTATCCATAGTCCTATATAGATCTATATAATTATTAATTTGAAAATTTGGCGCCGGGATTAATGAGTGAATTCGGATATTAAACAATACATTTAACGATTTTAGCACTCAGTTCCATTCTGTAGATAACCTCAGTTGAACTACAGATCTTCCAGGCTAAATGCCATCCATCATTAAGGCGGAAATCTTTGTACGGTACTGACAAATATAATTAATCAGTGGGGAGGGTCTAAGACACAGGCTAGAAAGATCGAGTGGCAGATCGACACAGTCAGACATAGACAGACAGAGATAGAGAGGCAGATAAGCACAGACAGATTAGGCCTACAAGCGTCGGTGTTTAAGCCTTAAGGGAAAAGAGAGAGATAGACAGACAGAGAGGGAGAGATCGTTTGTGCAGATAGAGACGGACAGATGAACAAACAGACATACAGAGACATGGCCTAAATACGGAGAATCGGTTCAACCATTATTTGAACTATGAATCAAGCCTCCAACGTTATACGCACAAGGTACACAGGCTAGCATGATCCGTGCACCATATATTTGGCTCTGTTATGATAGTTTATTTAACGACGCCGTCATTTCGACGATGATCAGTATGTATAGCTATAAATTTGGCTTTGTTTCACAAGGCAATCCATTATACGCGGGAAAATCGTCAGCAGATATTTTCATGGCCCCAAGAAACTATATGCACTCCAAATGCACTTGTTGCTGGCAATAATAATTTACCGGACACATCCATGTCCGGTAATGCCTGAAATTTCTGACCGGGCAGTTTGTGTAAATACCGGACTGTCCGGTTCATTACCGGACGCCTGGCAACCCTAGTCAAGACTGTTGCTCTCCACTTGCGGCGCCTACTTCTCTTAAAAGGAAGGGCGGTGGTATTACCGTAGTAGCAGCAATAGTAGATGCAGAATGCAGAATTTGAAAGTGATAAGGTGTCCAATTTAATCCGCATACCAGAAATCATGTATGCATGCAAACGGATTACGAATTTGATTGCGAGATCACGAACGTTGACTCACACGGCGGGGGAATGAAATGATGTAACTTTCTCTCGATGCAGTAATTATTTATTGAAGGCCAATCACATGGTTTTTGGTTATACATAACTTTCATCAACGAAACTATTTCAATATAATTATGCAGCTTTGGCGAGTGAAGCACGCTCTTGCATAAGTTTAGGCTGTGACTTAAACTTACTGTATACTTTGCATAGTCTTAGCGTGGCTATATTATATATTTTCAGACTGTAGTTTTCTTTGACATCGTGTCAAATCAAAGATGATTAGTGTCGCCCTCCTTCTTTATCCAAGCTTGGGACGGGCACTACCAGAGTACAAACAGTTAATCTGCAGTTCTTATCTCCTGCTGTTTATAATAAAATCGTGTGCCCAGCAGTACATGTACAGAGGTGAGATGGCAGCACATTCGCTTCTTGACTTGTCTGCTGTCTTTGATACTGTTGACCTTCATTATCGCCACAAACACTGGTTTCGGGTTTAAAGACCTCTTTTAACTTTTATTTAGTGCTTATCCAATCCCTCACTATGGCCGATCAAGGTGCTCTTCTTGTCACCCAGGTTCGTTCCTCAATGCATTCAACATTCTAACAGGAGGCTTCTGCTACTCCTGTAAGCTTATACCCTCAGAAATGATAGAATTGAACCGAGGCTGTGGGTCGTGGTGTGCACTCAGGGGCTTCTATCCCTATACATGGCGGTCGCAGCTTGCGCCCAGTGAAAAATAGGGGGGAATCAGATGACAGCCAAAATTCACGTCGGCTGGGGGGAAGGTCGGACATGGAGGGCAGCGTCAGTGCCGGCGCTAGCACCCCCCGTACTTCCCGGCCGGGGGCCCCCCGAGTTTGAGGGGGGCCCCAAATTTAGCTGGTCATTATGCCTATTTGTGACTGTACAGATCCGGTCTGGTGCATGCCTCAACTAACCACATGGCACTGCCATAGCAGACCTAATGCAAATATCGTACCGATTATATGGGCGTAATGCGTATATAAGTTTAAAGCCATTTAAACTTACTCAGGCAATTTCGTCCACTTTCTCAAACACAATGTTTATAAATTGTAACTGATTCTAATAATTATTGCTAATTGGATGAGGCCTCCAAATAAAACATGCGTGAGGCCCAAACATTAAAGCCTGTGTAGGGTCCCAGATGTCCTTGGTATGTGTCTGATCTCAAGTTTGCAAGGGGCCTCAAATGTAGCTGGTAATTATACCTTTCATGACTGTTCATTCCTGAAATCATGCACCGAATTATATTTTAACGCAAATCATACAAAATAATATTACGCAAACTAATAGAGCATTGTCCTTCAACCAAAGAGGAGACTTTGGGGGTGTGGACAGGGGCGCGGCCCCACAATTTATGGTTGGGACGGAATCCTTGTATCCCCAATATTTCAGAAATATTTCATAAGTATCATCCACTGCCCATCAATAATGATCAATTTTGTTAAGATGACAGCCTTTAAATGCTACCATTACAGTTGGCAAATCGGACAAATTTAAACAATGGAGAGGGCACACTCTGAAGCCCTAAACCACGACTAACAGCATTGAAAAATGAGCAATTTTTTTAAGATGACAGGTTAAAATTCTACCTTTACAGCATGGAAATTCAAAAATTTAACAATTGGGATACATTTATTGAAGTCTTACACCATGTCTTTCAGCATTTACATTATGAAAATGTTTACTGAGATGACAGCTCAAGGTATGGGAGCCCCCAAGTTTTTTTTCGGGGGGGCCTCAGGTACCCTAGCGCCGGCACTGGGCAGCGTTCAATCTAGGCATCACTAAAGGAAGATAGTAAAGGAAGATCCCCCCAGAACATAGGCTACCGCACTTCCCCTCCATATAAATTTGGACAAAATGGTAGGCCTAATAGTTTTTAACAAAATGTATACACTTTAAGTTTTTAGTTAGGCTACTATCTGCATTTTTTAATAACATGAACTGCTATAACAGCTATAATATAATAAAAAAATCCTATTACATGGTTTTAATTATGTTTTACTATTTTAATAAATAATACAATCCTATTATAGTTGAAAAAAATAATGTTAATACAGATATACTATTTTGCACAACTAAATGGCTTCTCTCCAATGTTATCTTTCAAATTTCAGACAGTCAAATTTGATCCTGGAACACTTAGTAAAGCAACATCATTATTACGTGGGCTTACAATGTAGGACCTAAATTGTATTTTATTGTATTGCATTGTGCTCTAAAAATTTATGTAACGCCTCTCGAGTGCGTGCACACTGATCAGAGGCGCAAAACATATGGCTGCCCAATTTTGGCAGCAATTCCTCCACTGAAACAGTAGAGTAATTTTGCTAAGAGGACAGCTTAAAATGCTGAAATTGCAATGCGGAAATCGCAAAATTTCTTATGGGAAGGGGCACATTCCCTCCCCATACCAGGTCCCTTCTCGGCGCTACACATGCTTTGGCGATCGTCTGCTGGATGCTCGTTTGTCCCCCTCCAAACAAACCTTCATTCCCACACTAGAGGAGGGCATGCGCTAGATTGCATTATATTGCATACATAGAGGAACGCCGGTCCAGAAAAGGGGGGGAAGAAAATGGATTGCGCCCGGTTGCTTAGGGGGGATAGAAGCCCCTGTGTGCACTCAACTTTAACATCTTAGTTTTTAAAGGATTTTGCTTGTAAATTAATTCACCCATGGTAGATTTAAGTTGCAACTCATTAACTGCACCTGAAGGAGATAGACTCTGCGAAGATGACATTCAAGATGAAATTCCTTAGCTAATTTAAATCAATTTTATGCCGGATCGAAATTTTGCGACCATTATTCCTCTTTGGTAGCGGTTCGAATAATGAAATCAAATTTCGAGAAAACGGTAATGGACACTTCTGTATAATTGAAACAGATCCACTAAGCTTAAACCGTGAGATGTATCTTTATGCCTTCCTACCCACTGTTTGTCTCTCTGTCTGCCTTTCTGTCTCTGTATATATCTCTTTCTCTCTATATATGTCTCTTTATATATATGTCTCTCTATATATGTCCCTCTTTCTCTGTCTCTGTCTCGGTCTCTGTCTCGGTGTCTGTCTCGGTCTCTGTCTCTCTCTGACTCTGTATATATCTCTGTCTCTCCATATATGTCTCTCTATATATGTCTCTCTCTCTCTCTCTCGGTCTCTGTCTCTCTCTCTGTCTCTGTATATATCTTTGTCTCTCTCTATATATGTCTCTCCTTCTCTCTCTCTCTGTAACCATGTACCTTGATCAGCACTTGCTCGTTTGTGTGGCTGTCTGCGTCTCTTCCAGTATACGTCCGGTTGTCTGTTTCTCTACCTATACGAGCACGCACGTCTACGTAAGCCTATGCTCATGTTTCTGCCTATGCCTCTTTGTACATCTGCGAGTCTTTGTGTGTATCTCTGTCTCTGACTCTGTGATTGCCTGTGCGTCTGGTTCGGTGCCTCTGTCTCTGTCTTCATCTGTCCGAGTGCCTGTCCATGTCTGCGTAATCGTGTTAATTTTCATTAAATGAACTTTCAACAGCATTTGAATGGTTTTATTTGTTCAGATTGGCAATAAATCAAAGCGAACGCAATGCAGTTTAATACAACAGAAAATATTTAATTATACAGAAAGATTATCACATTAGTTGCCACTGGTGTCTGATGCTGATTCAAATTCACTTCTCAGACGGAATAATGAGCAACAACAAGCAATTCACAGCGAAGCTAAACACACTGCACATGTTGGACGGATTTATTGAACTTTTTCGCAGTCACCAATATTTAAAATAAGAAAATATAGCAATAGTAATAATAACAATTAAGATAATGTTGAATACGGCGAAAATGATGACGACGATAATAATAATAATTATAACAATAAGAATAGTTATGCATGACATCTTTTTTTGGCTATTTACTAATATTCGTGCAGTAGGCTACTCTATGATCCTTCAGGTCGTTAGCCTAACGTACATGTAGGCCTATCGATTCAATTAAATGAACGCTGGAACGGACCAAAATTCGTCAATACTTAGCTGTAACAATATTGATAGTCTATCGCCATCCAAGTTCAACAAAGTTTTAGCCTATGTACACCGAGATTCTTTGGGCCGGATTTTCGATTGTCTTGAGAAGGAGATAGTTATGTCAAAGTCTTGCTCCTCAATTAAGAGCTTGACGATGGCCTAAGCTGACATGGTGGATCCATAGCCATGGGCGCCCGAGCAGAGCTTTTTAAAGGAATTTTTATAACTACACAACCTCTTCTTTACCTAATCCCTTCCTCAATGGCTATTTGCCCCAAATTGGAGAACAGCGATCTCTTTTTTACTAGTTTTCACTGCAAAGAAGTTTTGTCAAGAACTGCATATTTTGTCAAGAACTGCGCGCTAAAAAACCTGCGCTCGGGATACTTATACCGGAGGGGCAAAATAAAAATGGTCACGCTTTAATTATTTGGGCAAGAGCTTTGAAAATTAACAAGGGTGTTTTTCGTAGAGGCTTCCAAACGTAAATTTCGCATTAGCATCGTTGTGCCTTAGTGCAAACTATTTGCTGAAAATCAACAGTAGTTGTTGAAAAAGGTTCCAATTTTGGGGGGAGGGAAATGCCCATCTTGCCATTGTGTGCGGGCGCCCATGTTCAAACAATAATAATTGAGTCTTAAACTGGATTGTCATCCGATCCGTTATTGAAGCAGACAAGAAACTGGATAAATAATTGTCCGTCGCTCCACTACTGTGGACCGGAAGATGGGGGGATGGAAATGGGAGAACGATCTCCCACGGTCACCAGAATTGTGGAGGGCTGCGCATATTAATCTAAAGTTTTCAATAAATTCTGAATAGGGCCTACATTATACATTATATTCGGCCAGAGTGAGCGTCCGTTCGTCCAGTTCTTAAGTGTTAGACGCCACTGGTCTGCTTCGAATCTTCAACTCGGGGATAGTTGAAGACATTAAAGGTCAGACTGGTCCGTCATCTACACTGGAACGCTGGCAAGAAACTATTTAGCTCGCGAGGCCGTTGAAAAACGACGACTTTGAACGCGTCGTTCAATTCAATCTGTGAGTCAGTCATCATTAGCTAATGTTCATGTTCGTCCTTGTAGTGGCGTGTCGTTGGCATTTCCATCGCGTTTCCGTCACCACGCCCCGACTCCATCTTTCCAACGCCTGAGACATCGTATTGTTCTTCGGAGGGAAGCAGCCAGGCCTGATCGTCGTCGAATATCTCGTCAGGGGTAGGTCGATTCCAGATCGGAATCCGAAGAATTACGCCTGCAAACAGAGTAACATTGCAGGGCTTTTTTAGACGTGCAGTTGTACACAAAATGTGCAGTTCTATATGGATTTATGCAGTTGTAGAAGCACTTCTGTAGCCTACAGTTAAAACTAGCAGAAAGGTTATTTTCTTCCGATTGGAAGTAATTTACCATGGAAGATGGGAAAGGAAATTTAATTAATTAAAATTAATGGGTTGTGCAGTTCTAAAAATTTCTTAAAAACAGACCTGGCGCAAACGCTACCCACTTATTTGCTGAATACCTAGAAACAGTGGCGGGCTAGCAATACAATTGCTGCAGGTCTAGGGGAGTTATTCAGAGGGTCAACGACAAGTATCTTGCCCTTCCTCCAACAAATAAAATTATTTGCTGCCGATCATGATGCAACGTGACAACCTCGCAATATAAAAACCGACCCTCTTCCTAGATCAGCTTTCCATGTAGCCTACAGGATAGGCCATAAAAAACAGAACTCCCTTAAGTTTTTTGTCAATATCTTGGCCAGAAGCAATAATTTTTAAATCACATTTTACAGGATTAAAGCCAATTCATGATGTAGGCTACACAAAGTCATGATGGTCAGATTTCATCAAAATATTATAAACAGAACAAATGCTTTATCTCTCTTAGCGAAACCATGCACCCACTATTTTTGACGATTATTTCATCCTGTATATTCTATACTCCACGAGTTGAGTCCACTCCTCTTTTCGAAAACAGTTTAGGCGCTATTGCAACGACATATGGCTGTGTTACGGCGCCATATAAATTGTCAATATCACTATAAAGACAAGATACATGTATATTTATTCATTCATTCATTCATTCCGGAAATTTATGCAGCGCGTATCCAAGAGACCTACTTAGAGGCGCTTCTACCCCAGACATGGCTAAAAAAGTAATATTCGAGCGACTTGGTTAAGGTCTCGTCATATGTTTCCAAATCACAAGCAACACCGACTGTATAAGCAACTTGCAATATACACTTACAAATTATTACCGGATGATTTTTTTTATCGTAGGCCTACCTGTAATGGCCCCGCACACTATTCCCATGAAGAGGCTGACAAATGTCGCGGCCGCTTGGTACCCGGCCAACTGAGAGGTCGTCCGAGTCGGAACGGCTGCGAATATCTTGTCACGACTGGAAAAGAGAAGAGAACAAGAATATGAAAAAAGCCGCGATATACCATCATCATCGTCGTCGTAATCCTCATCATCATCATCATCATCATCATCATCATCATCATCATCATCATCATCATCATCAAAGAGCCTTCACCATTAATCGCTTGACAGATGGATTGATTGATTGACTATTCGATCTATTTCTTAATTGATTGACTACTCACCCTTCTCCGTATAGTTCTTCGGTGGCTAGACCAGCCGCCAGAATCGATCCAATGCCTGAGATGAGTCCAGGCATTCCGTGCAGGTTGTTGACACCACATGTGTCGTGAAGCTTCATCTTCTTGCTCATGAAAGGCTGAAGAAAACATACATGGAGTTCTGTCATACACGCACGCCTATTCCAGGGCTCAATAAACCAATCAGTCAGTCAGTCAGTCAGTGAGTCAGTGAGTCAGTGAGCGAGTGAGTGAGAGTGAGTGAGTGAATGAGTCAGTCAGTCAGTCAGTCAGTCAGACACACAGTCAGTCAGTTAATCAGTCAGTCATTCAGTTCAGTCAGTCAGTCAGTCAGTCAGTCAGTCAGCCAGCCAGTCAGCCAGTCAGTCAGTCAATCAATCAGAAGGACTGACAGACAGCCAGTCAGTCAATCAATACGATGGCTTAAAGCGAATGGCAATGTGGAGTGTGTGGATGAAGAGGACAGGGAACAGATTGCATCGATCAGTTCAGTATTTCAGTTACTTTCAGAAGACTTACCGTCAGATATCTGAAGCCGAGAACGGAGACGACTCCAGCCACTGAACCGACAAGTATGGCAGCCCACGGTTGAATGATCATATCGGCCAACGTGCCAATGGCAACACCACCGGCCAGAGTGGAATTCTGTATGTGGACCTGCAGACATCAACATCAAAAGTATGTTAGTTTCACTAATCATGGATGATTGTTTACCATCTGGTCGGTTATCTTCTCTTGACCGTATTCTACGCGCTGCGGCGCGTCCCATTGGTCAACTGCCCAAAATTGATCACGTTACAAATTATATACTGGAGGTTCTACATTGGCTCCCTGTCCGTCAGCGCATCGAATACAGAATCTCTTCCTTGATTTGGCGATGCCAGCTAGTTCTTGCTCCAACTTACCTACTTGATCTTTGTCGGCCTGTTTCAAGTAGTCGGACTGGTCGGTCCCTACGCTCGGCTGATAGGAAAGTGCTCTTGGTCCCGTTTGCTCGTACCTCCATCATGAAGAGTCGGGCTTTTTCTGTGGTTGGCCCGGTGGTATGGAATGCCCTCCCACTTGAGCTGCGCCTGTTCCCTAGATCACTCTCTGACACATTCTACAAGCGCTTAAAAACTGTTCTGTTTGTCCTTGCTGGAGTCGGGAGCGCCTCTGAGTAGTTTCCTTGAAAAGGCACTTTATAAGTACTTGAATGAATGAATGAGTGAATGAATGACAGCAGTGGGAAGGCCGTTCTCAGTGACTTCTCACGCGTTCTTGTTATACTCTCTGTAAACCCTCAGCGCTTCAGGAAGAGTGACGCCGTTTCCTATAATGATTTACCATGTTGAACTTGTCCTTCTGAACGAGAGCCGACATGGCGAATGTGACGATGGTCGAGGCCGTCAGAGAGTAGTAGGTGTTGACGACCGCTCTAAGTCTGCCTTCGTCGACAGCGGTTGCACTGTTGAAGCTCGGCCAGAACAACCAGAGGAATATCGTACCTATACACAGTCAAGTCACAAGGTAAAGGAATGAATTTAGGTTTTGCGCTACACGAAGTAATCGTAATCGCAAAAGAAATAATGCCCAGGCACTTTACAACAGGTGCAGTACAACAATGAAATCTGTAATTTCTGTGCGAACACGAATAAAGAGTTGGCGCATTTTTGTAACGGGAATTAAAACACAATATATTAACGAAGTCAAAGGGATAACGAAACGGGTAAGAACGAAAAGTAATCGACTGAAGCTTTATACTGAAAATGCTGCACACATTATTTTGTGGAGATCTTGAGCGTGTAGCCCTAGAAACGATCGTTACAGCAATCTTAATGTCATTGCCAATGTTATCAGAGAAACTTTACTATGGTGTAATGTAAAGTTCAGTAATGCGATGTGATGTGATAGTGTTCATCATCCATCCTTGCTGGTCACCGACGATCACCGTCCCCAGGCTCCTCTACTCACAACAAATCTCGGTAAATGGGATCATAAGTATAATTATAGGATCTACTCTTCCACCGGATTGCCCCTCCCTGGATCCACCTCTGACCTACCTATCATGGAGAAGATGTCGGAGTGGTAGACGGACCCATCCTTCTCATCCGCCTCAGCCACTTCCTTCCGGTAGTTGATCCAGGCAACTGTCAGACCGAAGTAGGCGCCAAACGTGTGGACGACCATGGAATCGCCAACGTCCGTTGCCTACACAAGATAGAAACGACGGATACAATGACTGTCTGTATGTATGTCTGTATGTCTCTCTGTATGTCTGTCTGTCTGGTTAACTGGGTTAGGTCAGCGGAGGTTATGTACTTTACTTAGACTGATAATTTGCCTTACAGGCAGACAGGGAGACAGACTGACTAACTGACCGTTTGTCTGACTGACTGACTGACCGACTAACCGACCAATTGACTGACTGACTGATTGACCGACTGACTGATTGACTGATTGACTAACTGACTGACCGACTAACCGACCAATTGACTGACTGATTGACTGACTGGCCAATTGACTGACTGACTGACTGACCGACTAACCGACCAATTGACTGACTGATTGACTGACCGATTGCCTGACTGACTGACTGACTGACTGACTGACTGACTGACTGAACGACTGACCAATTGATTGACTGACTGATTGACTGGCCAGCTGGTTAAATTCACTCGCTAAGCGAGAAATAATCTTTCCTGATCTTTCAGATTTTCATAGACATCATCTTTGAACGAAGAAAGAACGCGGATGACTAGAGCGATTATATCTTACCTGAAGAAATTTGAAGACGAAGAGTTCGTTGGCTTGGTAGGCAACGACTTCAATGAGGACCATGATCATCAGCTGGAGAGCAGACAGCTTGCCAAGGACTGCCCCAAAGGAAATGAGGATGGCTGCCGCTGCGAAGTCCGCATTGATCAATCTACACAGACAAAGAGACAAGCGTATTCAACGAATCAACGACACACCAAGCTCAAGTGCGCATGGCGTTTTTAACGTGCAGTTGTGCACAAAATGTGCAGTTTTTGAAGCACTTCTGTACAGTTAAAACTAACAAAAAAGGTCATTGTTCTCCGAATCCAAGTAATTTAACATGGATGATGGGAAAAGAAAAGAGTTGTGCAGTTCTAAAAATTCCTTAAAAACAGCCCAAGCAAGTGCGACCAATTACCAGTACAGTGCGTTTACGAAGTATCAATCGCCATTTGGAACTTACAAGTTAATACTTGCAAGTTACATTTAGTTGTTCGCGGATAACAATAGGAGTAGTTAGTAGGCCATTTCAAGTTAGTGCCATTTCAAGAGAAACTCCTCAGAGGCGCTCCCGAACTGACAGCACCACACCACGATAAAGCGAGTACTTACGTCACCATATTGACCGGGATGTATCTGAGCTCTTTGAAAATGGAATAGTCTACGATCCATCCGGCTGTGAGGGTCGCCCACTGGAGCGTGAAAGCGGCCAACAGAAAGTTGAACCCAACGCTGGAAAATCCGTATCTCTTGAGGAAGGTCATCAGAAATCCGAACCCGATGAACATCATGACGTGGATGTCCTGGAACGCTAAAAGAAAAACATATATGCACCGTCTTTTATTGTCTTATTTCCTTAACATCCACCAAATGTGTCCTTTCTTTGTCTTATGAACTTATCAATATTTAGATGTCCATCCGCCATTTGTTTACAGCTAGTAGTCGTAATTGTAAACGTGAATATATGTAGCGCCATTTCAAGAGAAACTCCTCAGAGGCGCTCCCGACCTGACAGCACCACACCACGATCAAAGGGAATGGCTCTCAAATGCTTTCGGAAAAGGCACATGGACAAACCAAGAGGTTAATTGCGAAGACTGTTATTAGGTAGGCCTACTTATTCTTGCAGGAAATCATAACCCGGCGCGATAGGAGTCACAAGTCAAAATGACACTTCTTTTGCAGACGGAATGCTCCAGAAAGACGTCCCGATACCTTTTTCAGCCGGCAAAAATAATTTAGTTAAATGAATTTTAAAGATATATTTAATAACATCAGTTTCATTTAAGAGTTTTCAGTTTTAACTGGTGTCGAGTTAAATAAATAAGCATACGAATAGTGTGCTCACATGGCCGACGATCAATTCGTATCAGTATAATTGTTCTGAATCTGTTCAGTTCAGTTCTGGGCCGTTTTTAAGGAATTTTCAGAACTGCACAACTACCTCTTTTCCTTCCCATCTTCCATGGTAAATTTCTTCCAATCGGAGGACAACGATCTTTCTTTTACTAGTTTTTACTAGTTTTGACTGTACAGAAGTGCTTCTACAACTGCACAAATCCATTTAGAACAGCACGTTTAAAAAGCCCTGGTTCAGTTCTGAAACTTTTCAACGAAACCAATCAGACGAATCAAATCTTACCAGCATAGTATTCGGCCACGTGACCCTCGGACTCAATCCCATGTTCTTCCTCTTCCGCCGCATTCTTTTGCTGCTGCTCTTCAGGGCTCAGAGTCGTCGAGTTTCCAGGATCCGCATTCGGATCTCCCTGCACCTGATTATTCGGGATCACTGACGTCATGGACGACGCAGGGCTTACCATTTGTCCCACAGAAACGTCAGTTGAAGCCGGTGAAGGATTGGAAGGTTGTGGCATGGCCGAGACGGTTGACACGGATGATGGTGCGGCGGGATTGGCGGTGACGTACGCACTGGTACCTGCCATTGTACCGGTTGAGTTGGGGATGAGGGTTGTTACCGTGGGTTTGGTGAAGTGAAGGGGCATCCCCATTTCGTCGTAGCGAACGAAGAACCCGAAGAGGATCAAAATGGCGATCTCGAGAATGACGATGACCTGAGTTGTTCCTCGGAACCGGGCGCAACACTCATTCATGTCAGGCATCTGTCAATCAACCGCAATCTTAATCGTTGGCACAATTGGCCTCTTCGTGATTATGTTTGTAGGCCTTTTTGTTTTTGTTATTGTATTTTGGATTTTGTTTGTTATTGTATTTGGGATTTTGTTCGTGATTGCATTAATATATACAAATATATATGTAGGGCCTATATATGTTTTCTTTGTAATATTATGTTTCATATAATATAATTAACTTATATTATAATTCCGAAAGTTTGTCCTTCCATATGTTTGCTTGTACGGATTTTGACTCTTCGTAACAAAATAGGCTCGGAAATAAAACAGCGTCGGTTAACCAAAATGTTTGCAACTGATTCTTACCCAAATTAAAAGGTCAACGCAACTATTTTTAGCTTTTAATTTACTTTAAAACCAGAGTTATTAGCGTTTTAATCCTTACAGCAACCATCTTGCCGTATTTACTAAAGAGGCAACAGCCCGCATGGCGTCATTCACGCCCAATAATAATTCCGTTTAGCAACAATCCGAAACCGGTTACAGTTTAGAATTATGCAGCTGAAACAACTATAAGCTTACTAACAGAACAGACAAACTGCAATAATTGTATTAGGCCACAGTCAGCACACACGACAGCCCCTCAGGGACGGATCATGTTTGGCTTTTTGGGAAGCGGGGTGGGTGGAGGGTTACCGAAAACCCGAAATTTAGCGGTCAACGCTGGGTACCCAGAGGAGTAGTGTTGAAAACCCTAAATTTCCCGGGCAACGCGGGTGACACATCTAGTATATATATATTTATGTGCGTGTGTGTTTGTAGAGATTTGCATTGGTACCATTTTATTCTCCTTGGCATCTTTTGGGTGTATTTTGGCTCCTGTTGTCACCTTTTGAGTACCTTTCTCAGGAATCTTTTGGCGCCCTTAGCAGAGCGTTACCAGCGTTAGACTTGATCGCTGACGTAATCAAAAACCAGACCCAGGCATATTTATAACTCGTCAATGCCTCGGCTGAAGGCAACTGGCGCCCATGGCAGTGGGTCTATGGTGATAGCAACTTTCGAACAGTCACACACTCGATGCCATTCAAAGGAGTCTAAGAATTCTTGCATCAATGCAACACCGAGTCCTCGCTATATACGCACGTCTAGAATTGATGTGTCATGTTTACTGTCCGCTATAGGGGTCTTTATGCTTTTGAGAGTGCCTGCACGTCTTCGAAAAGCAGAGACGGTCGCACACAATGGTCAACTTAATATGCCAGCAGCCATTTATTCACAACGGCCCCGTGCAATAATGTTCATATCTACATTGTGTCTGTTCATGCTTTATGTGTCTGCGTATTTCCTATGGTATGATAATATTATGGTTAAAAAAATACGTAGACACATAAAAGCATGAATTAAGGAAAATTTTGTGTATGTAAGCTATGTATGCTTTAGGTTTATTTAAAAAAATCATGATATAGGTTTATGTAAAAAAATCATGATAGCACTTTTCTAAATCCTGATACATCAGGTTAAAAGAAATAGTAAAAAGAATGATGATGATGATGTTGATGATGATGATGACGATAATAATAATAATAATAATAATAATAATAATAATAATAATAATAATAATAATAATAATAATAACACATCCCTCGGAGCAGGCGAAGCCGCCGAACGCGCAGCCGCGTCGAAAACTATCAAGTATTCCACCATCTCCAGCACCCACGCGTTTGTTGCGGTCGCCTTGGAGACCGGCGGCGCGTGGTGCAAGGAAGGATTGGATTTCATCTCAGAGTTGGGGAGGAGAATTGCTTCTGCTACCCATGACCCTATGGAAACGACGTACTTGTTCCAGCGGATTTCGGTGGCTCTTCAACGGGGGAACGCCATCTGCCTCTCTGGGACTTTGCCACCGCTCCCTGGACGACTTGAGAAGGAGATTTACAATCCGGCAAAAAGAGCCGTGGAACGACAGAACTAAGCGACCTTCGGCAGATGAGACTGTGTCGGCCGATTAAGATCAAGGATCTGACTTAATACACTGCACTGCCATAATAATAATAATAATAATAATAATAATAATAATAATAATAATAATAATAATAATAATAATAATAATAATAATAATAATAATAATAATAATAATAATAATAATAATAATAATTATTGTAATAATAATAATAATAATAATAATAATAATAATATTAATAATAATTACTCAACAATCACAATTACTGAGCAGGCGTCGGACGATCTGAGGGAGACGTCCTTCCTCTTCCAAAGACTCTCAATTACTATTCAGCGCTTTAACGCTGTGGCCTTCACGGGCTCTTTCGTTAATTCCATGGCCGCTTTGGAAAAGGGGTAGCCTTTCAATAACAATAGCTTGACAATAATAATAATGATAATGATAATAATAATAATAATAATAATAATAATAATAATAATAATAATAATAATAATAATAATAATAATAATAACGGCCTGAGGGATCATATATACCTCGGGCGCTAAGAAAATAATAATGATGATATTAACAATAACAATAACAATAATAATAATAGTAACAACAACTACAATGTCTACGCAACTCTTCTGCTTCTTAATTTGCAACAAGAGAACGTCCTAAATCAATTTCACTTCAGTTCTCGTTTTCCGTTTTCAATAAGACACATCGGATATTAGAGAAAACACAACAACTAAATAAACGTGAAATTTCTCCAATAAACCAGCGGCGGACTACCAGGTCCAATTAAAAGCACTCGAAATTCGACAGACTTATTTCAAGCAAAGCGGACGCCATCTAGATTTCATTAGATTTTATAAGTGGGTCAGCATTTCACAGGCGTCTCTATCCCCCCCCCCAAACCCCAACCCCAACCCAACCCACCCCACCCCACTCGGGTTTGGAATCTTTGGATCCGTACCTTGCAACGTACGTTTCAATGCTAAGTGTAAATCATGGGTAGTTGTTTAAGCTGCGTACTGAGCAACGACGACTTCGATGGTTTTTAGAAATGTGGAGAGTTGACGGAATTTCACACAACGCAAGAACCAGATTTGAAAGCAAGGAAGAAGTGCTAATAATTATGAGATAGCCCGAAATGAAAGCATAGGAGATAAGCTTCAGGAGAAAAAAGCTCCATTTATGATTTCTTGCATCCCAGTGATCTCAGAATAATATTATGTTCTAAATTCACTTTTGATCATCTCAAAATCAGAATATGTTCTAATTCCACTTCTAATCATTTCAAAAACAGAATATAATCCCAAATCCATTTTAGCTTCATGCATCTCATTGATCGCAGAATAATTTCTGATTCCACTTTTAATCATCGCAAATCAAAACATGTTCTAATCACTGCCGAATTAAGGTTTGTTCAACATGTTCGGCCCAACAGGTCCCCACACATTAGTGGGTCCACACATGCGAAAAAAATGTTTAGGCAAAATTGGTATATTGTGAGGAAATTTCGACAAACGACTATAAAAGGTCGTCAGCTATTTTTGCAGAGAAAGAATCTGTATATTCTAGAGATATTTTAACCCAAACGACTAAAAAAGGTTGTCAGCTATTTTGCAGGGAATATCTGTATATTCTAAAGAAATTTTTACAAAACGACTAAAAAAGGTCATCAGATTTTTTGCCCGAAGATTGGAAAAAATATTTCCGGCCCCCACATTTCTTAATCCGACCCTGGTTCTAATTCCACTCTTAATCATCTCACTCATTTCAAAACTACAATACGCTCTAAATTCAAGTTTAGCCAGCTGCATGGAAACGGAAATTAGACATCAAATAAGAACCAAGAGTAAAGCGTACAATCTACTCACATTGTCAGAATAACTCTAAGACTCAAAAACTCTAAAACTCTAACTCAAAGACTCGTCCTTTTCGATGCCAAAAAACTCTCGCCGCGAAGAAGTCTGAGGCGGTTCGTTCTGCCTCGCTCTGGTCCGATGCTTTCAGTTCTCTCGAGTTAAATAGTCAAGACTGTTGCTCTCCCCTTGCGGCGCCTACTTCTCTTATAAAGCAGGGTGGTCATGCTTCGCTGCGTCTTGTTTTCGACGCGACGTGACAAATGACAGAGGCGCCACTGTATCAGTGCTGCTGTCTAGACACGTACATATAGGGTAGGATACCCCAAGCCGATTGGTTTTTGGGAAGTTCACCCTAACTCTAGCCTAAGTATCGAATTCTTTACTCTCCGCGTAACAGCTGGATGATAAAATAATTATTATAATATTATCATTTTATAAAATCATATTATAAAATTATATTATAAAATTATAAAGTTATAATATTATAGAATTATAAAATTTTATTATATTATTGTAAAATAATAATAATGATGACGATAATAATAATAATAATAATAATAATAATAATAATAATAATAATAATAATAATAATAATAATAATAATAGTAATAATAATAATAATAATAATAATAATAATAATAATAATAATAATAATAATAATAGCAATAATAACGACAACAGCGACAACAATAACAACAACAATAACAACGACGACGACAACAACAACAATAATAATGATAATAATAACAATAAGTATAATAATGATAAAAGTAACTTTTTCATAAAACCTGAGGATCATTGACATCTGGGATAAAAATAAAAAATAATAATAGTGGTAGTAGTTGTAGCAGCATTAGTAGTAGTAGATTACTACTAGTAGTAGTCGTCGTCGTAGTAGTAGTAGCGTTAGTAGCAGTAGCAGCAATGGTAGTAGTAGCATTGGCGGTGGTGGTGGTGATGGCATAGTGGTGGTGGTGGTGGTGGTGGTGGTGGTGGTGGTGGTGGTGGTGGTGGTGGTGGTGGTGGTGGTGGTGGTGGTGGTGGTGGTGGTGGTGGTGGTGGTAGTAGTAGTAGCAATAGTAGATGTAGAATGCCGAATTTGAAAGTGATAAGATGTCTAATTTAATGCCCTTATCAGAAATCTTGTATGCATGCAAACGGCATAGGCTTAGGAGACATTTCGGGAGTGGGGAAGGGGGCAAAGATTTGACTTTTGCCCGAAAAGTATACTTTACATTTCATTTCTTGGCGGACCGCGAGTCGCTCGACAATTTTCATCGACCAGTCATTTTGATTTCCCAGCCCGAAATAACGATTTCCCAGCCGAAATAACTGATTACCTTTTTTTTAGTCATTTCGTACAAATCTTCAGAAAATATAGGTGTTTTACCTCCGTGTTCCTGAAAAAATCCTCCCATGTTTGTTTGCCCGAAAAAAGTTTGTCCGCCCTTGCCTGTTTTGCCCGAAAAACACATTGCCAGAAATTTGGGGGGCATTTGCCCCCTGGACCTCCGCCTCCTACGCCTATGGCAAAAAATGTTTCTGCCTCTGCCTCTTTGTATCTCTGCAAGTCTTTGTGTGTATCTCTGTCTCTGGCTCTATGACTGCCTGCGCGTCTGGTTCGGTGCCTCTGTCTCTGTCTTCATCTGTCCGAGTCCGTGTCCATGTCTGTCTCTGTCTCTGTCGTTGTGTCTAAGGCTATCTCAATCCTCCAAACCCACTACATCGAACTATCTCCACGAGATTATCTTGCAGGGGGCAGGGCAGAGCGGAGGGATAGGTTGAGGGTATAATAATATTATGGTGAAAGGGTAAGGTAAGGTGAGGGGCAGAATAAAATAGGCACTGTGTTCATGTGAAGGGGTGTTGTTTACCCGTTTCTATTTTCGACGAAGGTCTCTAAGGCTTTCATTTATTTCGAAGGCTGAATAACTCTATCAAACGCTTTTGCATAGTCCCCAAGCCAACTCTCTTTCACCATTGTCGCGTGATTGGCGTAGTAACTCGTCGAACTGTACTGAAAACGACATGCAAAGCTGGAACTGCATGTAAGCTATAAACACACCTCCCCGCAGAGGAAGGTCAACACAACGGAGCAATGAACTTGCTAAAAGTAATCACTTATTTAATCATATCGCTACCATGTACGCTCAATTACTAATTTATTCATTAACTCTTCAATTCATCAAGTCAGTCAGTCAGTCAGTCAGTCAGTCAGTCAGTCAGTCAGTCAGTCAGTCAGTCAGTCAGTTAGTCAGTTAGTCAGTCAGTCAGTCAATTAGTCAGTCAGTCGGTCAGTCAGTCAGTCAGTCAGTCAGTCAGCCAGTCTTTCATTCATTCATTCATTCATTCATTCGTTCGTTCGATCGTTCGTTCATTCATTCATTCATTCGTTCATTCATTCATTCATTCTCTCGTTCCTTCATTCTCTCGTTTGTTCATTAATTAATTAATTCATTCATTCATTCTCTCGTTCGTTCATTCATTCATTCATTCATACGTTCGTTCGTTCATTCATTCATTCATTCATTCGTTCATTCATTCATTCATCCATTCATTCATTCATTCATTCATTCATTCATTCACTCAGTCTCTCAATTATTCATCTGCTCATTTATATGTAATTCATACACGCATTCAACTAATTCAACTAATTCATTAGCTCAATCACTGTCCCCACTATCTCGCTCACTCTGTCAGACAGCAGGTCACATTTATGAGCACTCACTCATTGCTCCTCACACGCCAATTCCAAACATACCCCCACTCAGTTCTCTGAGTTAACCGCTCAACCGAGACGGTCAACAACCTACATGTAACGTGTGCCATAGTAAAAAACATGCTAGGAATGCACTCGCTATTCTACGAATGTGATTCGTAAAACCAGAAGATTACTGGATCGTATACAACGGAATAGTTTCAATTCACCGACTCTGCATTGTGCGATAGCGAAGATCCTTATCGTCGCCCTCCTCCTTCGTCCAATCTTTGGACTGGCGCTGTCCAGAGTGCGAACAGTGGAGCATGAGTTTTATGCCACGTGTTTGTCCTATTCACATTGGTTGCTTGCTACAGTGAACGAAGAAGCTTATAAGGAGCGGGTCAGTGTCTGCTGGTGTTTTTCTAAGTATCCCTGTCGTTCTCTCTCTTTGTCTGTCTACCTCTCACTGTCTGTTTAAACCTCTCTGTCTCTCGTACAATGTATAAACTCCCTCCCACTCTGAGTTATTGCACGTGTGTATGTACGCATGTGTGTATGTAGGGCCTGTAGGCCTATGTGTGTATGTGTATGTTTGCATGTACTAAAGCACGTATGCATGTATTTGTGTATGTATGTATGTATGTATGTATGTATGTATGTATGTATGTATGTATGTATGTATGTATGTATGTATGTATGTATGTATGTATGTATGTATGTATGTATGTATGTATGTATGTATGTATGTATGTATGTATGTATGTATGTATGTATGTATGTATGTATGTATGTATGTATGTATGTATGTGTGTATATGTATGTATGTATGTATGTATGTATGTATGTATGTATGTATGTATGTATGTATGTATGTATGTATGTGTACTTATGAATTCACGTATATATATATATCATGTATCTAATATGTATGTTTGTATGCATGTATTCATATATATATATATATATATATATATATATATATTTGTGATTATAACTGTATATAATTATATTATATATGAGTTTGTGTGTGCATTTCGTGGTATGAAATGCATGCATGATATGCACGAGGGTGTATGTATGTAGTATGCATTCAATAATACTTGTGCATGTGCGTGTGCGCGTATGTACGTGCGTGAGTGTCAACATGCCTGGATCGACTCGCCACTCAAGACAATCAAATGCCAGCGTGTAATTTGATTTACACTTTACACGTCGTCCAGTTAATTAGGTGGCTGGACAAGATTCAGGGTCGCATTCCTGCCTGGGGTCACACGTCTACGTGCCCTTTGCACTGTTTCCTGTACCCTTTGCCCTTTGCCCTTTGCACACTGAAGCCCTAGCCTTGTTTCGTTTCTTTCCAAGTGCATTGTTCGCAAAGAAAAGAAACAGGCCTGGGTACATAACGTCCATATTTACGTATGTAAATATGCGTGTGTATAGGCCTGTAAATATGTGTATTATATAAGTAGGCTTTGAGTAGGCCTAAATATATTATGCAAACATGACTGCACGTACGATCGTATAATACTATATAATACTTAGACATGCTGTTTATTTGAGAAACTCCTCAGAGGCGCTCTCGACCCGTTACCAAACCAGGGGCTTCTATCCCCCCTAAGCAGCTAGGCTCAATCCATCTTCTTCCCCCCTCTTCCTGGGCAGGCCTTCCCTCTCGGCAATATGTTATCTAGTCCATTCCTCTGGTGAAGAAGGTTTCTGAGATGGGCAGGAATTGGAGAGGGATGCTCTCCTCCCCGTAAGAATGTTTTTCAATTTCCGCATTGCAATTTCAGCATTTTAAGCTGTCATTTTTACAACTACTATATTTCAGTGGAGGGGTTGATGAAAAGAGTGGTCTATGACTTAATAAGTAGGCCTATGCTTAACAATAATATTTTTGGAGTTTCCACATTGTAGACTAGACCTACATTATGGTACTAGCTGTTTACGATGTCATCCTAACAAAATTACTCTAACACTTCAGTGCTGACGAAAGAGTGGTTTGAGATTTCAATAAATATACTTATACTTGCAACAATGTCTTTATTTATCAAGTTCAGCAACTCAGTTCTGCTGGTGATGGACTATACGATAATGAATAATTGCTGACGAGAGTAACCTTAGGCCCATCAAAAATTACAGCGCCTATGGCCTATTTGTTGCAATTCAATCAGCTTGGACCTATCTCTATTGCCCAAGACGGTCCTGAATTGCTGACTAAGATACAATTAGCAGACATTGTTACAAATGGCACACAAACCAGGCAGGAACTACTAAACTGCCAAAATTGGGTAGCCATGCTTAGCGACTCTGATCAGTGTGCAGTGCGAGAAGCGTTACACAATTTTATGGATAAAGTACAATGCAATAAAATGAAAATGCAATGTAGGCCTTCGTAATAATGATGTTGTTTTCCTAAGTGTTCAAGGAACAGAACATTTTGAAATTTGAATCTGAAATTTGAAATATAGGCCGAACACTGGAGAGATTTAGTTGTACAAAAATAGTATTTGTACAAGTAGGCCTATTAATATTAAATCATTATAATAATTATGATTGTGTCGTTTCTTAAAATAGTAAATAATATTATTATAATCACATAATCGTAAGTTTGATTATGGTACTATAATATTATAACAGTTCACGTGATGCAAAAATGTAGATAGTATAGCTAAAAACTATTACCGTTCTGTCAAAATTTTCTGTAGGGGGAAGTAATTTCTGGGGACTTCTCTAGGGATGCATATAGATTGAACACTGTCCTCCATGGCCGGCTTCCCCCCTACGGACGTGAGTTTTGGCTCTTTTCTGATTCCCCCCGTAATTTTTCACTGGGCTCAAGCTGCGCCCACCATGTATAGGGATAGAAGCCCCTGTACCAAACCGCAGTCAAAGAGAATGGTTTAGAAACAAACGCTTGCGAAAAAGGGGGGGGGAGAAGCAAAGACCAAGAAGTCCATCACGGAGAGTTTTAGGTAATTTAATCCACATAGATGAACCAACCATAGCAAGCTGCCATGCAGCACTGTGGAAGTTCGAGTTATAGAGACAATCAGGTCACAATGCGTAGCAGAGCGAAGGAATCTACGGCCTGGAACGGAGAGCAATGGCACACAAAACTCTACAGTGTATAAGGAAACTCGTCGCTTGCCCTGATAGACAATATTACGCATGAGCATTGGGATCTTAAACTCAATACATTTTTTGCATAGGTAGCCACTGTAGGCCTACAGTTCCTCTCGTATAAAACTTGATATATGCTCGAACTTTGGCATGCAACTCCACCCTACTGGTTGCACTTTGCCAGTGCCAGTCCCAATCCTGAATAAAGGAGGAGGGCGACACTGATCATCTATTGAATGGCATGCAGAGTCGTCAAGCAGCAGAAAACCTGTACTTTGGTATGCCGCGAATCGGGCTACGACTTCGTAGGCTTCTTAGGCTGTTGGGACAATAGAATAAGACGTAGTTCTGTTTGCGTGGACTCATTGTGATCGCAATATAAAAACTGATTTATTATCGTGTGTCTGTCATTGTTGCATGTTGTTGTGACTGATAAAATCTTGGGGCAATCTTGCGTTTACTGGGCCCACGAAGAGTCCATCGCATCCTCCCTCGTCGCAAGGTGTCGCAACGCTGCCCTGGATAAGTCGGTCTGTACTTTCACCCCTCAGTGAAAAACCCTTGCTGGTCTTGATAGGAACGCAACTGAACACTGGTCGATAATAATAATAATAACAATAATAATAATAATAATAATAATAATAATAATAATAATAATAATAATAATAATAATAATCTTTGGCACACCGAGTCTCTGGAATTTGCTCAGGAGCTAGGAAGGAGGATTTCTGTAGCGACCGGTGACCAGCGTGAAACTAACCATCTGCTGCAGCGCATATCAGTCGCGCTCCAAAGAGGAAATTCGTTGTCAGTGTTGGGCACGACGGAACTTGACAGCCTAGACATTGAGAGGCCTAAGGCCTAACGTTGAAAACGATTATTTTTACTTGTCTGCATGTGATTGTGTTAGTTTTTGAAGAAATAAATGTGTTATAATAATAAATAAATAAAAATAAATAAAAATAAATAATAATAATAATAAAAATAATAATAATAATAATAATAATAATAATAATAATAATAATAATAATAATAATAATAATAATAATAATAATAATAATAATAGTAATAGTAATAATAATAGACTACTCAACAATGGTTTATCGAGAGTGTTGAAGTCCCCGAGGGATCATGTTTACCTCGGGGCAAAAAAAATAATATTGATAATAATGATAACAATAATTACAAAGCAGCTCTAACAGGCGGGATAAGTGTCGGAGTTCTCTGTTATAAAAAAGTCGAAGGACAACTATCAACCATGCACGGGATTTCGCAGTTGTGCGTTCGTGCCCTCAAACTAGAGGCCTTCAAGTCAGCTTTTCTTTGGTGGTGGAAAGAGTCCTCAAAGGTCGTGGCCAGAAGTACCGTCGAATCGGTGCCGATAGGCTAGCAACCGGTCATCGGCAAAACGTGTCCCTTCAGCTCTTGAGGGTATACTACGACTTTGTTGCTCAAGGTCCATATATATATCTACACAGTGACCACAGTAGAAATAATAGATAGTCATCTAGTGTCGTGTCCAACCTTTTTATAGCATTAGTTGACACCGTTTTAAAGGTGTCTAACTATCTTCGGCAATTGTAAGTGAACGACTGGCTCAAAGGTCATCGCTTGTCCCTGTAGATACGCATTAATTAACCGTCTCAGAGGAGAAGGTGGGTCGACCGTTCCAACCAACTGTTACAGTAGGCGAATGGAGATAAACGAAATTGTACACGTTCCACCTCACCCTTATATATAGGATTTGTTGGCACGGTTTAAAAGGTGTTTAACTATCACCAGTAATAATTTTGATTGAAGGACTAACTCGAGGTCTCTTACTCAATAGCCGTCTCAGAGGAGGAAGTGGCTGGATTCCGTACCTTTACGAGTACAGTTACCGTGCGACCGCTCTATGGTCAATCAGACATCGCTTCCCATGCACAACGGTTAGTGTTTAATTTAGACGTCTGGGGGGGAGTTCCTCAGGAATGACATTTACCCCATGAAAATCCTGAGCTGTCGTTAACCTGCACATACGGTATATGTCATATTCTTCCAGAGTCCCCCTACCCCTCAAGAAAACCGGACAGGCCTAGCTCACATGGAGTGATATGTGAAATCTGTTGTTTTTCAGAGAGACTTTAAAAAGAAACACTGTAAAAAGGTCATCAGATTTCTAAGTAGACCTATAAGAATCTAGCAGGTCTATATCTGACTATCTATATCGGAAATGTTTGGATGAAAGACTACAAAAAGGTCATCAGAAAAATGACCGGTCAATAGGTGATAATATTATTTATATCGTCGGTGTCTGGCACAGCGGTTGCCGTCCCCCGAGACCTGAACCAACCCCCCCCCCCAAAAAAAAACACCAGGGGACTAGATTAAACACCAAACACTGTATAAGACATCAATGGTTCTGCGCATTCAGAAATTCCTAACATGTCAAAGAGAAACAGGTTACAGAACACAGCGACGAAATGGATTGGGGGTCGAGGCCATGCACTCGATATGTACAGACTGTACAGTACGGTCCGTACCGAAATGGTATGGTGCCCTATAATACGGTCAAATAGGCAACAGCGGTGAAGGAACTTAACGGTTCAGTTCATTGAAGAAAGAGCAAGGTAGCTGCCACGCAGGGTTATAGCCTATGATCGCCACAGACAATCGTGTACATATATACACATAAATATATAATATTAATATATATGTTATAGGCCCTACTCATATATTTTGACTTATTAAATTTACATGAACTATAATAGTGAATAGACTATGTATGTATGTATACAGACTATGTATAAGCTTATAGCTTACAATTTTATACAGACTAGGCCTATAGACTATAGACTATAGACTATACATATAGCATAATGACTATAATAATATTATGTATGCACTAGTATACATGTATATATCATATATGTAGACTATACTGACTATAATAATATTATGTATGCACTATTATACATGTATATATCATATATGTAGACTATGATATTATAGTACATTGACTATACTTATTTATGTATACCATAGATGTAAAAAACGATGGAAACGGAATAAAAAACGGTAAAAAAACGTCGTTTTTTTCGAAAAAATAAAAAACGTGGTTTTTTTCGAAAAAATAAAAAACGACCAAAAAACGATAAAAAACGGAAACGGTAAATAATTTGACTTTGCTACATCTAAAACCGCATTTTAACCTTGAAAAAATTGATTAGGAACCTACTTCACGCAGGCAATCTCTTAAATGATGATGTTAAACGATGAAATAATGACTTTAGTTAGCTGAATCATTGAGAGTTGGCGGAAAACATAAGGAATATCAGAAAAAATTAAAATTAAGGAGAATAATAACAGAAAGCAAATGAATAAATAAAGTTAAAGAAAAAAATAAAAAACGATAAAAAACGATGGGAAAAATAAAAAACGAAAAAAACGACGTTTTTGGGAGAGAATAAAAAACGAAAAAAAGTTTTTTACAACTATGATGTATACGATATAATAGACTGTTTATATATAGTTGATAGTCAATCTTATCATCGATTCGATCTCATTGATAAGCTTACACAGATAACTTACAACGTGGCCTTCGTACCGTTGAATCTTTGGCTGCAGCGTTCGCAGGCCAATGCTTTCCGAAGACAAGTGTACGCTACCCGTTGCTTTCTCCTCATGAAAAGTAATCATTCGTCAAGTTCAGTAAAGTTCCTCAAGAAGAACTTTAGTCCCAAATGACAGCAGATTCCAACTTAATTATCTGTTGAAGAAATCGCAGGCATAGCGCAACTCAACGGAATTCTGTACGTACATGTATACTACGACGCCACTCGTAGGGACACAAGTGAGCAAGGACACATTAAGGCATAGGCCTATAGGCATACACGATAAGGGAGTTGGAAAGGATTGAAAAGAAATCAAGTCAATAGGTTCTTTCATCAGCGTGTAAACGACCGAATTATTTCAGGTGATGGCTTCGTAATTTATCGTAAATTAAACAAGGGCCTATCATAATAATGAAACAGGGATGCACTTCTGGACCATTTGCATGTGAACTACTAGCCCAAAACTTGTATCTTACATATATAGATCATGTATGTGTATACACACACATATATATATATATATATTATATATGTGTGCATACATAATTTTGTAGGCCATATATATGTTATTATGAGTATATGTATACATAGGCTGTGTCATATATATGTCTAATATTTTTATACTCGTGTCAGTCGTTTAATACGTGAAATGAAAATGGCAAGACGCCCTGAGTAAATATTGCAGAATGACATATCAACATATTGTCGTCGGGTTTTCTGCTTAACAATCTTTGGCCTCATTCGGCTGTATTACAGTTGAATCTGGTTGGAGTCGGCCCTAGCTAGGGCTGCCCTGGTAAATGGCATGCGCTTTTCAGAATGATATAGTCAGTCTCATGCGTCATCCTGTATTGTCCTATGTTGTCCTGTATTATCCCGAATTGTCCTATTATTGTCTTGTATTGTTCTGTTTTCTCTTATTATTGGCCTGAATTGTCCTGCATTGTTTTCTGTTCTGTATTCTCTCGTAGTGTCCTGTATATATAATATTATTGTCCTCTGTTGTCCTATATTTTCCTGAATTGTCCTGAATTGTCCTGTATTGTATTGTATCGTTCTGTATTCTCTTGTAGTGTCCTGTATTGTCCTGCATTTTCCTCTATTGCCACGTCGTGTATCGCTCCATCCAATTCCCTCTTTTGCCTTCTTCAACTCCAAGTTGAAGCCATATGCTGTAGTCCTTTCAGTCCATCCTATTTCAGGTCTTCCTTGAACTGGTGGCAACCCTGGAATTGTGTCTTGGAAAATTCCCCTAATTTTTCCAAACAATCTTCACCCTTCTTTCCACAGCGCATGATGCCCTTAAGTATGAAACCTTCCTCTGCTTGATTTGGGAGCTTTGCAAGCTGCAAGGTCTTGCATTATTATCAATGGATATCCGGTACCGTAATCATTGGAAAGTTTTCAAGAAAGCCACTGGGACATTATTATTTCAGTCATTGACTTACGGCGATTTAGCTTATTCATTACGGGGCGCGGTGGTATAGTGGTGGGCTCGGTGCCTAGAAGCCGGAGGCTCCAGGTTCGAATCAATCTTAAGCCGTCGCGTAGGGTCCTTGAGCAAGCCCTTCACTTGCAATTACTCATGCGCATCGGTGTGAAACACCGACGTAGCGTCGGGAACGCATTTGAGTATTGGGCTTGAGGGGCCGCTATAACAAATGCCAGAAATAAATAAATCAAATCACATTTGAAGAAACGAAGAAAACTGTGCTAATACAAGTCATATCGACACATCCCTATTCGAGTAGCCTATAGGCCTACTCGCCTTTCTGTACCAGCAGTCTCCAACACTAACATGTTTACCTTCGTCTGCAGCATTGACAGTATTCAAGTACACTGTATCCAGCATCCTCTCGTCTCTGCATATGGTCCATCTTTGTTCATTGTTGTACGTCGTGAGAGTCGTGGTCTCTTATCATCTAATGGAAAACTTCACTGAACAGACCGTAGGCTACATTATTTCATAATATCATGGACGGAGACTTGGCGCAGACTTGCGGGGGACGAAAACGAGCGGCCGACAATTTTGGGTGCGGACGAAATGGCTGAGTCGCCGACGAAATTTTCCATCTTTTTGCCGGCTAAGATTTCTGACGACCTTTTCTTTAGTCATCCGTCCGAAATGGCGATGAAAATCACAATTTTTCTCTGCAAAAAAGTCGATGACCTTTTTTAGTCGTTACATCATTTGTTCGAAGATCTCTTCTTCGGTATCCGGACATTATCCCCGGCCCATTACCCCGGGGGTAATGTCCTAGACCCCACTTATTCGATCTTCTAACGTTTTAACCTCACAGTGTGTTCCGTAAAGTATGTGCAATTGTACATGTCCCAACAATCAGCGATTGGGGGCGGGGGACAAATACATGGGCCGTCCCCTTCACATCCATTGAGGGAGACCGTCCCCTGTCCCTCTAAGTCTCCGCCCATGCATAATATTATTAGAGGTGGCCCGATAGTGTAGTGATTCTCAACCCGTGTGCCCGCGGCACACTAGTGTTCCGCGAGAACTTTGCAGGTACATGTATATGCCACGGGAAAAATTCAAATAATATGGTATCAATTAGTAAATCTGTGCCAATAAATAAAAGATAATTATAATTATTAGAGTAGACTAGTGCACTTGAGGGAGGGGATGGCTATCGCCTTCAAATGCCGAGGTTAAGAAAGGGAGGTTGCTATTACTTTGCATGCTGCTCGATGCTCATTGCTGCTTCATGGTTATCTTAACAGACTCCTTCTTCTACTCTTCTCCGCCTCTCACTCCTCTTGCTCCTCCTCTTCTTTCTCCTCCTCCTTCTTCTACTCTTCTCCGCCTCTTCTTTCTCCTCCTCCTCCTTCCTCTCCTTTTTCTCTTCCCTACTCCTCCTTCTCATCCCTCTCCTCTATCTCCTGTCTCTCTGTTTCTTCGAATCCTTCTCTTTCTCTTCTTCTTGCTCGTCGTCGTCGCTCTCCTCATTCTCATTCTCATTATCCTCCTCCTCCCCCTTCTTCTCCTTTACTTCTTGCTCATTCAACCGCTCGGCAGAGCAACAAAAAAGATTGCAATCTTAATCATAAACTTGACATTTTCGACCTTTTACTGGCACCTTATCTCCCACCACCCATAACTCTGTAACAACACCGACAGCACCGAGCTGCCTGACGTTGCATTGCCGTCAGAGGTGCGACTTTTTCGTTATGACGCACAGTGTAACCCTACGCAGTGTGGCGAAAAATAGTAACCACGTGCGTATGAAGGCGGCGCTAACATGTTTTTCTCATCGCGTATTACAAGCCAAGTTAAACGGTACCCTACAAAAAACTATTTTTTATTATGTTTATGTTGTCGTAGGACCAAAATTCACCGTACAAGTTATGGTCGGTGCTCTAAGGTATGCAGGGCAAGGTAGAAAGGCAGGGACGTATAAGGCAAGGCTGTGGCAAGGCAGGGCACCGTCAATAAAATGACGTCACGCAGGGGAGGGGTCACACATTTGTGACGATGTTATGTGACGGTTGCTTACTAGATATAATATCAGTTCTGTGTTGTCGTGTGACGAGAGAAGCGAGGGTTCAAAATCGTCTTAAATTGCGTGACGTCATTTATGAACGGCCCTTAGGAGGAAATATTGGGAAAGGCTGGACTGCCAGTCGAGAGGCCCGGAGGGGGGAGTGAAATCCTCTGCTCTCGGCTAGAAAAATAAAAAGAATGCAAAAATTATATAAACTTAGTCACTCACACAAAGTCAAAAGATGCGAGACGATTTTTGGTGAACTCTTGTTTCACTTGTGTAGCCTACATGTAACTATAAAAATACAAAATGGACGCAATATTATTCGTGCAAATCAGAATTCTGCACAGGAAAAATCTACACATTGCAGCCTTTAAATGTACATAATATATAAGCCTACGGATTCTCCGTAGCATATTTTCAATACAACACCGTGGCTTTTTTGTTGTCAGTTATAAATCGTCAAATTCTGGTAGTATCTCGAAATTAATAGTCATTTTGGCTTTGCATCTTCGACGGAACTTTAGCAGTTTGAACAAATATTTACAATAAAGGTGGTGAAAATGAAAAAATAATGATAATAGAAATAATAGTAATAATGATGACAATATAATAATAATAATAGTAAAATAATAATAATAATAATAGTAATAAAAATAAAACCAATAAAAACTAATCATACTAAAAATCTAATACTAATTATGCTAATAATAATGTTAATTAATAATAATTTTCATTACAATGGTAATGTAATGACAATAATATTATGAATACAAATAATAATACTGCTGCTGCTGCTGCTGCTGCTGATGATGATGATGATAATAATAATAATAATTATAATATAATAATAATAATAATAATCATAATAATAATAATAATAATAATAATCATAATCATAATCATAATCATAATAACAACAATAATAATGGAATTCCATAACTATTCGTCTATGCAGTTCATAACTCGAATCACCGAAGCACAAAACACTTATTATACATTGTAGAAGCTACTAACAATGATCTAAAATTCTAAAAGCACTTCCAATACACATCATCTGACAACACATTATGCATTCTGGTACACTAACAACATAAAAGAAGTGAGCAAATTAGAGCGAACCGGGTATAATATAACACAGTACTGTACACAACTAAGTTTGCTTTTAAAATTGTATAACGTGTGTTTAGCCTGATCTCGCTTCTATTCAGACCATCAACTGTGTTTTGTCCATTTCAGTTGTGTATTATTATACTCTTGTAGGCAGTGCTTTTCATTTCTGCACGCTACTGCCCTAAAATATTATCCGTAAAGTCAAGTCAATGCTCAACGGATCCAAATGACCAGTTTCGATTGACCATTGGACTTCTGCATTATTAGACTACGCCACGGTTTTGTACTGATGGCTGTAGTTGTTGTGACATTTTGTTGCTATGCTCTGTCAATAAATGGCTTACGCGTGGACGATTCGCATATATTTTTGCAGGAGGGAACAACACAATGGTCAGGATTAAAGTTTGAATGCAGGAACTTGAACAATGTAAGCCTGTACATTAAAAACATTGTTGTTTTTACAGAGGTTTCTAAACTCCGTTGTATCATTCATTAGTACCCTAGTGTAAATAAATTTACTAAAAACCAAAGGTATTAGCTAAAAAGGCGTCAATTTTCCATTTGAGGGCAAGTGCTCCCTCTGGTCCCAATGAGCGGGCCCCAATGGGCTCACTTACTAACATACAGTGCATGACACCAACGGCGCCCGCAGGCGTACGCACTGTATAGGCCTACGCAAGTGCGTACAGCAGCGGCGCCCGCAGATGTGCGCACATACGTAAGTGCGTACAGCGCGATGACCCAAAAGGTATGTTTTTGGGAAATTCTAGGTTGATGACTAAAAAAAAAGGTCATTAGTTTTTTCGGCGACCTAACGAAAATTTGTCCCTGTTCGCCCCTCCATCGAAAATTTCTGTGCGTACAAGAAAAAAATCCTGCGGGCGCCGCTGCATGACACAATGGCAACTCAGAGTAAGGTAGGCTAGATGATGTTGATAAGATAAAAAAAATGACGGCTCATTCTGAATCGTCTAAATTAGTTCTGGAATCGTCTATAGTTGTTCGGTATAGGCTTCGTTGCTTTTCCCGTTATCGTGCCACTTCCTGTCCTCTCCAGGTGGAGCGAGAGCCGGTGGAAAGTGGGAAACTGGATGCGGATGAACATGCAAGGCTGGAAAACCGTCGTCTGGAATTTCCCAGATTGGTGCGTCGTTCATTATCTCCAGAGCTCCGCGGCCAGGCTGGTTCCAGACCGGTAGCAGCAGTATCAGACCTGTAACGCAACGATATACAGGGTGAGAATTTCCGTGGGGGATTGAGGGGTTCAACCCCCAACTAGTCTTTCTTAGGACCTCATACTATAAATTGCTGTCCATGGTGACTTAATGGTTCCTTTCACTCTCTCTGCAACAATGCAGAGGCGTTCTTCGTTCTCTGTGGTTGGTCCGGTTGTAGGACATTAGCCCCCCTGGACATTATCCCCCCGGACATGATCCCCCCCGGACATTAGCCCCCGGACATTGTCCCCCCCGGGGTAGGACATTATCCCCCCCAGTCTATGATATCATTACCTGAAAATGATCCACAAAATATAACAACCGGCGTATGTTAAGTTAATACATCACACATTAGACGCTAATGAGTCTACGAAGTTCATACGTATAGGCCCTATGACGTTGACAGACCTTCGTATGCCTACTGACTGGCTATCTACGATTCTACTGTATTGAATCGAATCTTGAATGGAAACGACGCTAATAAGGTTACGAAGCTCAGGTGTAGTTAACTGACATTAACAATTTTAGAAGTCTTACCAGTGACGGCATTATTCGACGATTTACACACTAGGGGGGGGGATCATGTCCGGGGGACAATGTCCTACGAAAAATCGGGGGGACAATGTCCGGGGGGCTAATGTCCGGGGGGGATCATGTCCGGGGGATAATGTCCAGGGGGGCTAATGTCCGTTTCCCGGTTGGTCCAACATCCTGGAATTGGCTTCCCTTGACTATGCGACACCTCCCAAGCTGTTCTCAATTTCACAAACTGTTGAAGACTGTTTTTCGCTTTATCTCGGCCGGGAGCGCCTCTGAGCAGGGGCGCTATATAAATTACGATTGATTGACACAACTATTTGTGAACTGAGCAGGCCCATACCCGTGATGTGTGCTTGCGTGAGCGCGCTAGTGCTTGAGCCATGTTGACATGTTCATTGTTCAGGTCGTTGAATTTGGTTCCCGGTGTGGGCGTGAGCCTTCCCCACACTGGTGGCTCTTTCACCTTACTGTGCCATATTTTAGCAATCTGATGTAGTCTTAAGTATTCTTTGTAATGTAATTTAACATCATTTTGTAGGTTAGCGCAGAGAGCCCTGGTCTGAGCATATGTCTTGAAGAAGCGCTGCATAAAATGAACCAAGTACTGAGAGTAAGCTGTGACTATCTTAGACACAAAACACTGAGAGATTCTTCTATATTTACCTGTGATCGCCCCACCAGCAAGGGCAAGACCAACGCTGACGCCAAGAGCGGCGGCCTGGAAGCCTGCGTGCGCTGCGGCGTCCCTTCCTTCCTCCGTGAAAATCTTTTTCAGTCTGAAATGAAACCACGAAAATTATCATCACAGTCATGCAATAATATTATAATAATTTATTCCATGAACCAAACCACGATGTATAATAGTAATGCAAAATGTGGCCAACAATAATATGGCGATGATTTTGACTGTAACATTTGACACCTAATAACGAGGCGTATGGGCGCTGCAGTTTTTTAGGAGGTGGCAAGACGCAGTGGCGTAGCCAGGAATTTATGATGGGGTTTGGGGGTTTTATGGCCTGGCCGTATGCCGTTTCTGACACCAACCACACAGTGTTACAGTAAATAAAAAGAGAATAAAGTAACAAAAAGAATAAAGTAAGAAAAACAACTGTTAGTACATGTACAAGCAATTGTTTTGTTTTTTCTTATTTAAGTGGACAAATAGCCTTTAAAAAACTTTTTTCCTAACCCCTGAAACCCTCCTTGTCAACGCCACTGGCAAGACGCAATGCTCACGGTTAAAATGCTTTAACAAGAGCTTTTTAGAAATGCAACGCAGGAAATGAACAACATAGGTATTTTTCAAAGAGGTTTTTAATTGAAATTTCTCAGTTTCATTTTGTTTACCATTAGTAGGCCTATCATCAGCGCATTAATGCGAAGAAATTAGCCTATAGCTGAAAACTGTAGATAAGGAAGGTATCAGTTTCTATGGTGGGGCAAGTGCCACTATTTGCGGAACCCCATGGCGAGGCGTAAAGTGACAAGACACGGTTAGATGTGGACGTTTGTTTGTGTGTGCACTTGAAGGACCTCATGATGACTCATTTGTTGCAATTGTCATGTCAATCATGTAAGTAACCCTGATACTGATTGAATGGTTTTGCCCTACAAAGTTTTACACGATTTTTGATGCTTTTGTTGTTGTTTTCTGTGTAGAATTCCGTTGCACAAGTATACATGTGACGGAATTCTACACAGAAAACACCAATAAAAGCAACAAAACCGAGTAACGCCTCTTTTTTTGGAAATGCACCGCAATCATTATAATAGGTTTGCACATAACTGATTAGAATATGTAGGTCTACCATGTAGATGATTGAAATGCTAAATGCTACAATCAATCAATATTAGGTCCAGCACGCAAATGATTGAAACGGCATATGCTACAATCAACATTAGGCCATGTCTGCCACATAAGTGAATGATATGGTAAATGCTACAATCAATCATTAGGTCACCACACAAATGATTGAAATGCTAAATGCAACACATATCTACAATGATAGCCTACATCAGCATCAGATCTTTAATCCGATTTTCAACATCTAGGACAATTCTATGCTCACCCGTTGCCATAACGGTCGTCTGTAGCAAGACCGGCCGCCAATATGGCGCCGAAACCGGAAATCAATCCCGGCATGCCATGCAGATTGTTTACGCCGCAAGTATCGTGGATTTTCAGGTATTTGTTCAGCAAAGGCTGAAAAATATTTACGCAGCAATTAGTAGGTTTCGAAAACTAGGCTAAAATGCGTAGAGAACAGATAGAAAACATTCGCGACAATTTTGACGCATATTATATGAGCAAGCTTTAAGGAGTTTATATATTTTCCTTGAAAGCACAGCTTATTGAACGATAAAGTACTAATTAGGTAACAAACACTTGTAGTACGATAGGTACTCAAGAAATAGAGGTCAAAGTATTATAAGCTATTATCTTCTCTTGACTCCCATCGGACATTACAACTGAGTACGTATTGTTACATGACTGCCATAGGTCCTTCTCGTTATGTGCAATAACCAAATTATCTTCTTTAATTATACGATGTAATAAAATGCAAGTATACATTTTACGATTGCCCTTCAGTTAATCTTAACAAGCGCACACACGGCCTTACGATATGCCTTGGTTAAGTCGTTAACAGGTTTTCTGACCGCATGATAATAAAGACCCTGTCACATTAGGTTCACTTGAATTCTGTACATTTGGTATCATTACATTTTAAATCGTCGTCCAAACCTGCGTCAGTTTGCTCAGTTTTAAAATCTTCGTAATGGTACAAAAGACGTTGTGACTAGAACACATACAAACTATTCATCCATTCATCCATCCATCCATCCATCCATCCATCCATCCATCCATCCATCCATCCATCCATCCATTCATGCATTCATTCATTCATTCATTCATTCATATCGAGCAATTACATAGCGCCCCTTCAACAACACTACTCAGAGTCGCTCCCAACTCCACGACTAAAAAATAAAGGCGAGAAGATAGCGTGGAAGAAAAGGTCTTACGAAACAGGCAAAATCTCAAAGGAGACCATTCCAAGTCGACACTGAGTAACAAGGACGCCGTGCAATAAACATGGTAATAAACAATAAACATGGCAACTGCTGTAAACAGCAGTTGCCATGTTTTTCTGGGGGTGGGTCAATGTCATTCCTGGAGGGGGATTTTTACCCATGGAGATGCTTAGGTTTAAAGATTGGCTGTGTACGTACTTATACCGTCAGGCTCGACTTACCGTCAGGTAACGGTATCCCAAGACGGAAACCGTTCCAGCCACCATACCAACCAAGATGGCCGCCCACGGTTGGATGATGAGGTCAGCGAGGGTTCCTATGGCAACGCCCCCGGCGAGTGTCGAATTCTGTACGTGCACCTGCGGTCAAGTTTGTACAGGCAGTTGGAGTGACAATAGAAAATTTATACAGCGCTACTTACAGAGAAACTGACAAGAGACTCGGATTGTGAGTGTGTGTGTGTGTGTGTGTGTGTGTGTGTGTGTGAGGGGAGAGAGAAAAAGAGAGAGAGACAGACAGACAGACAGACAGACAGACAGACAGACAAGCAGAAATTGGTCACCATAATATCGCGACTTTTTCAGGTTCACGCAATATGAATAACTTTCATTATAGGCCTAATCCCAGTACATTCCAAGATTTTATCATTACAATAATCTTTCAAACACCTGCTATTCATAAGCCACCTTAAGCCTCAAAGGGCCTCTGTCCAGCGGAACTTGTCCCTTCTGTGTACCGCCTATTGTTGTTCCCATTTATTATGTAATACAGACTCGTATTTATTATTTAATACACGCTTTCTAATCAGCAGATCTTATGAGCTTGGAATCACTTCAACTTGGGAATAATAATAATAATCAATCATTATTCATTCACAGCGAGAACTTTTACAGCGGATTATACACAAGTCATATCTGTAATCGCAAGAATGAATATATATACGGCCACCTCAAGAGAAACTGCTCAGAAGCGCTCCCGACCTGATAGCTCGAAACCACAATCAAAGATGACGGTTGTCAAATGCTTGCGGAAAAATGGACCAAAAAACCAAGACGTTAGTTACGAAGAAAGCTATAATTATAGGGGTTGCTATTATTCCAAAAGATGGACCGACCACAGCAAAGCTTTTATGCAGCAATGTGGAATTCGAGGCATTGGGACAACAAGGTCGCCTTGCGTGGCAGAGCGAATGAAATCATGACCTGGAACGGTTAGCATTGCCACACAAAAGTTCGTTTATAAATGCAGCACTGTGGAAGTTCGAGCATTCTATAGTTATTATGCCCTGACGAACACGATCACGTGACACAGTTTCTTTGTTGATATCACCTCGAACTCTGTCTCTCTCTGCCTCTCTCTGTCTCTCTGTCTCTCTCTCACTGTCTCTCTCTGTCTCTCTGTCTGTCTCTGTCTCGGTCTCTGTCTGCCTGTCTCTCTCTGTCTCTGTCTCTCTGTCTATCTCTGTATCTTTGTCTGTCTGTCTGTCTGTCTGTCTCTCTGTCTCTCTCTCTAGCTCTCTAGCTCTCTCTCTATCTCTCTCACTGAAGGACATCTCACTGGATGGTGACAACAAGCGGAAATTTTTCTTAGTTCTAAAGACATGGTGTACTTTCCAATTTGTTTATTTGACAGACTCTCTGTAGCATAGTGTCTGTACCCGACTGTAGGTACAATATCTAAATCACGTCAAAGGCGACAAGGCCTTGCTGTTGTAACAATGCCGTACCTTTTGATGGCCTACATCTTGCGACCATGTGGGCCATTTGCAGTATAGGCTATGGCAGACAAGCAGACAAGCAGAGAGAGAGAGAGAGAGAGAGAGAGAGAGAGAGAGAGAGAGAGAGAGAGAGAGAGAGAGAGAGAGAGAGAGAGAGAGAGAGGCAGACAGACAGACAGACAGACAGAAGGAAAGAGAGATAGAGGGTGAGTCAGAGAGAGATAGACAGAGACAGGCAGACAGAGAGAGAGACAGACAGAACAGAGTAACAGACATACTGAGAGACAGAGACAGAAACAGAGACAGACATGCAGATATAGTTGGAGACAAACAGAGACAGACAGAGAGACAGAGAGAGACTTATCCGTATTTCTCTACATTTCAGCTCAGAATAAAATAGTGGACGAAATTTCGTTTTTTTCGAAAGGACATGGTCGCAAAATACACAGAATTTGTTTCTGGAAAATCTGAAACTATTTATTTTGGGTTTTGAGCCCCATAAGCGCCCTAAATACCCACATAAATTTGATAAAATGTGTAAAGGCAACTTCGAGAAAAATCCCACCCGCGGCGCTCTCCGATCACGAAGCAGTGATAATAATTAGCTTATAACCTGTAGCCCTACATTTTCCGTCCGCGATAACTAATTTAAATTTTAAATGAATACACAAAACTACTCGACGACTCACAGGCAACTAATTTAATTAAGGGTTATCTATATATAGTGTATCAGGGCCGGATTAAGAAATGGGGGGCCCTGTTCGGGAAATTTTTTGCTGATCCCCCAAAATTCTGACGACCTTTTTCTTTGTCGTCTGGTCGAAAATTTCCAATAATACACCGATTATTCCCAACCAAAAAGTTGATGACCTTTTTTAGTCGTTTGGTCGAAATTCTACACATTCTCAGAATTTTTTCCCCCACATGTGTGGGGACCCTCTAAAGTGTGGGGTCCCTGTTCGGCCGAACATGTTGAACATGCCTTAATCCGACCCTGTTAGCAATAAAGCAGCAGCATTGGTGCAGCTATAGACCATGCAGACCCCACATGACGCACAATTGCATATGCATCGCCAGCGTTGCGACCATTATTACGGTCGTGAAAATGTCAACTCAGATATTTTCAAACCACATCTAGCCAATTATAGTTCGGTTTCAATTAACAATATATTTAAGTCAAGTGAATATTTACGGCATGCAGTTTGTAATACACCGACGAACATTTAAGCGAATGATAAAAATAGATTTAACGAGATTTTAAATGCCTGTCCAAGGCTGGCCAGTGCCTTTTTAAGGTTCGGCTCCTAATGGTCGTAAAATTCGATCTAAGCATCAAGATGCACTCAACCTTGCTGAACAGATACTTGGGTCCAACAAGGTCGAGTGTAATTGTGTTTAACAAAGCATTGGAGGCCATCAACAGCGTGAAAGAGAGATTGGTCTTAACTTTTAGACCCGAACGACATGAAAGAATTGACCGAAACAAATAGATTTGCCTGTGACCGAGAAAGCTCGAGAGTTCAGCGAAAATCGGGTGCGGTGCAAGCCACAAGAATCAGGGCATCTATTGAGAGAGCGCAATAACTGTTCGTATGTGTGTTCGTGCGCGTGTGCGTGAGTGTGTGTGTGTGTTTGTGTGTGTGTGAGAGAGAAAGAGAGAGAGAGAGAGAGACAGACAGACAGACAGACAGAGATAGAGACAGAGACAGGCAGAATCAGAGATAAAGACAAAGAGAGAGACAGAGAGGCCGAGAGAGACAGAGATAAAGATACAGAGAGAGGGAGGCAGAGAAAGACAGACTTAGACAGAAACACAGAGATAGAGATAGAAGCTGAGACAGAGACATGAACAGAGTCAAACAGACAGAAGGACAGACAGATAGACAGAGACAGGGACAGAGTCAAGACAGAGACAGATATATATATATATATATATATATATATATATATATATATATATATATATATATACAAAGACAACTTTGCAATATATAGTGTTAACTTGTAAGATATTAGACGTTAAGAGTATCCATGCACTTACCATGTTGAACTTGCCCTTGTGGACGAGAGACGAGATGGCGAAAGTGACGATTGTGCTGGCGGTGAGGGAGTAGTAGGTGTTGATGATGGCTCGAAGTCGACCTTCATCGACTGCCGTTCCAGCGTTGAAGCTTGGCCAGAACAACCAGAGGAATACCGTGCCTACAAGTCAAGTCACAGAGTTAAAGGAAACAATGTACTACCAGGAATCATACTGTACGCCTCAGGGCCGGATTTAGGCATGGGCTACACGGGCTCCAGCCCAGGGGCCCCCACCACTTAGGGGCCCCCACCAGTTGCAGTTTTATTTTTTTTTATCCCTTTAGAGCGTATACTCGATAAATTTTGATTGAGGAAGGGATTCTAAGGGTCTTGCGATCAGTGAGTAGCATGCCTCTGCTTTGACCACTGTATATGCTCGTTAATTTTGTTTACCAGTACCTCTCTAAGCGTGACATCTTCAGCAGCAGCTGCTGTTGACAGATTATCGTCCTTTTAACTCAAGCTCAGATTATCGTATCCTGATGTAGGCAGATGCAGTGTCAGAGGTGTTTCCCTCGACTTGGTCCACATGCCGCAGACAGACAGATCGAGACCTCGTTCTCTGGTCAGCTCAGAACGATGACCTCCACGGCCCTCACCACGAGTATCGTGTTACGGAGACAGTGGGTAATTTGTCTTAGCTCCAGCGTTCGGCTGGCACTTTGACCCTGAGTGACCCAATGGTCACATTTGTGGCAGCGCACAGCTGTTTACTGTCATTTCTGTGCTGTCAAGAGTGGTTGAGATTGCGCCGTCCTATTATAGCCTATAGGAATCTACGCTTATAATAATATTATACAGTATATATATATTTATATATAATATATGCACGGTTTATATTTAATGCCATCACAGTGTGAGTTTTGAATCAGCATTACTTAATATAATTTGAAGATTCTAAGTAATTTCAACCAATAGACATGAACCGAATTTAAGATCAGGACACTATAGGCCTAACAGGCACAGAGCGGCTCTCAAAAGCACAAGTTCAGTAAAGAAAAAGGATCTCAAAATGAGAAAATATATTATGGGCTACTTGCAACTTAGACAAGTGTTACTTCAGGCAACAGCTCTAAGTAAATCTGTTGTCACCGTGGATGACAAAAGACTAGAATCAAACGAACTGCTCTGCTCAAGGTTTGGTTTTCTTTCTAAGCTTAAATTGTGTAGGCCCCCTAGTGATGAAGAAATACTCAAGTTTGCGAAAAACCATGTAGGCTACCAGTATAATGATGATGACCTCGATGAATGCCCTCGCAATGAGCTAATGCAGTTTTATTATCTTGTCAAAATGTTTCAAGACGAGACACGAAGAACAGCCTCGGCATAAGTCAGGAGCAGTTCACGAACCAATATTATAAGCCTATAGTGCCTTCCAAAATGTGGAAAAAATGCTAACAATGTAGGCTACTTGGTGCTCATGGTCACACACAGTAGTGCTAGACGCTCATTTTCCAGGACAACGATAATTAAAAAAGGCTTGGCACAAGTATGACACACGAGTTACGTATACCCACCTTGGAGTGTTTAGCATTGAGTGATATTCTACAGGCCTACCAACTGGATTTTAATCAGTTAATTTATGACTTTGCCAATAGAAAAATGCGCAAAGTCTCTACTGGACCCATAGGCGTAGGAGGCGAGGGTCTAGGGGGAGGCAAATGCCCCCATAAATTTCGGGCAAATGTGTTTTTCGGGCAAAAGAGACACGTACGGATGGGAAAAAATTCGGAAATGTTTGTCAGGCAAACAGGTACAGGCGGATATTTTTTCGTGCACACAGGGGTAAAAAGCAAAATTTTATGAAGATTTACAGGAAATGACTAAAAAAAGGTCGTCAGAATTCTCGGGCAAAAATTAAACCCCCCACTTCCGAAATGTCCCCTACGCCTATGACTGGGCCTACTCAAATTGAGATCTATGGGCCTAATGTGGGCCTACTGTGGCCTAACCAAGATATTTAACTGACTATAATAGACTATAGCTATTTGTTTTTCTCCGGAGGTCTCTCTTATGACTATTTTTACTTTCTTTGCTTTTTCTGCATAGCCGACATGCAGTGATTTACAGCCTACTAAAAACTGGATAAAAAGCTCGACGCTTATTCTTGAACATCGTATTTGAGAAATGATTTGATACCAAATAATACAATAGCAGTCACTATTTAAGAGCAAAATGATCATCTCAATTTGTCTTCATTTATAATTAGGTATTTAATTTTTTATCAACAATCAGTCAACAATTTAAACATTTCTTTCAGCACCTTTGATTGTGATTGATATGCTATGACCGTACACATGTACAGGGCTTGTCTCTGTCGGAGACTGTGCATCAAAAAGCAAAATACCTATTGCAAAAAGAGCCCCCACCTTAATGGGCGCCCATGGGCCCCCACCACCCTAAATCCGGCCCTGGTACGCCTACAAAGCCAAACCATAGAGTAAAGGAAACAATCTACCACCATGCATTGGATTATGGCACATGGGGGGAACTCACTGCAATAACTATGAAATAACTATGGAATTAATCATTCAGTCCTTCAGGGCTCTTTAGCGTGCAGTTCTTGAGAAAATGCGCGGTTCTAAATGGATTTGTGCAGTTGTAAGTGCGGCTTGAAATAGCAAAAAAACTGTATAATTATGTTATTGACTTATACGATTTTCGTATGAGGAATAGACATCATAATACCAAAGAATAAAAATTAAAGCAATCTATAGGAAAGATAATCGAAAGTGAAAAGCAAAAAGTCATGAATCAGGAGGGAAAGGTAAAAGAATGGCACCAGAGAAACCTGTAGAAGGAAACTTTAGCATGGTGGATGGGAAGGGAAAAATACGTTGTGCAGTTCTAAAAGTTCCTTTTAAAAGCCCTGCACTCCTATGCAGGCTAGAGTGAACAGCCAGTGCAGTTTGAGATAGAAAACGTTGGAAAATAATATGCTGTGGATGATAAATCATCGTAGGTACCCGAACGGGTGCTGTTCTGTTCTGTTCCCCTAGCCATCCTCGGTACGAGGTTCGGCCGCATCATGCACGATGTTCCTCTGGAAACGATTCCTGTCCTCCGTCATTCTAAGCATTTCTCCCATTTGCAAGCCCGTCCATGTCTTTATGTTATCCAGCCAATTCCTTCTTGGCCTTCCTTTTCATCTCTCTCCAGGAATTGTGCCCTGCATGATCTCTTTCTCTATGCATGTTCCCTTCTTTCGAACGGGTGCGGTTACCAATAATTGAAATTAGCTTAAAAGGAGTCTTCGAAGAATAAAATATTTTTGTGCCTCAGCTAGAGCATTCCCAAACCCAGACCATGGATATGAATAATTATTGTTTCCCAGAATCTTTTTCTTATTCTCATCTCGTGTAGGTGGGTTGAAACCCAGTCATCACCAAGCGTCGGTCTGCGGTCAATGCCCTCATTTAATATAGATGCGGTTCAATAGGGGCGCGGTAGCGTAGGAGTATGTTTTTGCCTTGGAGCCGAAAGGTTGCGGGTTTGTACCCACCTCAAGCCGCCGCGTAGGGACCCTGAGCAAATTATTCACTAACTATTGCTGGTGCGCTTCGACGTGAAACTTCGATTCAAACTCCGATTATAGCAAGCGCTCAAACATACAATAGGGGTCGCAAGTGAAGTGGGAGGGGACCCTTGACAATGTTTGCCCATCGTATATTGACTTGTGACTTCAAAATAATGGTTTCTCAAATGAACCGTCATTATAATGATTACCGTAAAGTTTAACTTCAAGTAAACATCAACTGTTTCCCGTGTGTGCAATTACAACAGCGCTATATACAAATAATTGGATCATAAAACGGCGCTATAAGAGTCCTTAAAAGATTTTACGGGACACTCGATTGAGTTGCCAATGCAATAAATGTCATTATCTTGCGTAAATGCAGCTAACATTGTGAGCACTTCTTCGCAAACATCGACCATGTCGCCTTTCCACGGTCTGTTGCCTCGCAAGTATTTCAAGCAAAGTAGGCGATTCAGTTGAAGAGACTTCACCCCAACCTATCTCATCGGACACAGACCATTTTCTACACTTCACACACGGGAAGCCAAGTGGAACCACGGATTCAAAGGAAAGCGGTTTTTTGTGGCAAACATCGTCGGCCGATTCCAATTATTAATCAAATCGCTGAATGTATCTACATGTAGGGTGCCGTCCATAAAGTACGTCACGCTCCGGAGGGGGGGAGGGGGTGTAAGAAAGTGTGACAGTTTGTGACAGGGGGAGGGGGTCAGGCCATGTGTGACGTCACACATTTGTTTTTTAAATTCTTATATATTTTGTTGTTCCTAGTACCTAAAATCCGACACGGCCCGGCCAGGCATGTCTAAAACCCGGCCTAGCGAGATAAAAGTTGATTTCCCGTCACTATCAAAGCGTTTAGGGACACACGTCACTTTCAGAGGGATTAGGGATAGTATCCTAGGGTTTAGAGGGTTAGGTAAATGGTTATGTTTTCAAATTTTTTGTTCGAAAGTGTGACGTACTTTAGGGGGGGTCCGAGATTTGTGACAGTTTGTGACAGGGGGGAGGGGGATCAAAAATGGTCAAAAATAGCGTGACGTACTTTATGGACGGCCCCTAGGTCTAAATGACGTCTTTCAGACATCCTTTCCAAATGTTTACTCAGCTCGTCAAATATCGCATTGAACGTCTGCGAAACGTTCAAATAAAGAATAATAATAATTCCAGCTCGTTTAGGCCTATACTCGGTATAACAGCAAACGTCCAAACATGGCAACATCTATAGCATGATCCAAGTCGAATAAAGAAATTTGCACAACGTTGCATTTCAACTTCAAACATTTCAACAGTATTTAATTGCAGTGACAGTGAATATATCTATCTGACGTCTTTCAGACATCCTTTCCAAATGTTTACTCAACTCGTCCAATGTTGTATCGCATTGAATATCTGTGAAACGTTCAAATAAAGAATAAGAATAATTCCAGCTCGTCTGTAGCCTACAGTACTCGGTATAACAGTAAACGTCCAAACATGTCAGTCAACATCTATAGCATGATCCAAGTCGAATAAAGAAATTTGCACAACGTTGCATTTCAACTTCAAACATTTCAACAGTATTTAATTGCAGTGACAGTGAATATATCTATCTGACGTCTTTCAGACATCCTTTCCAAATGTTTACTCAACTCGTCCAATGTTGTATCGCATTGAATATCTGTGAAACGTTCAAATAAAGAATAAGAATAATTCCAGCTCGTCTGTAGCCTACAGTACTCGGTATAACAGTAAACGTCCAAACATGTCAGTCAACATCTATAGCATGATCCAAGTCGAATAAAGAAATTTGCACAACGTTGCAGCTCAACTTCAAACATTTCAACAGTATTTAAATTAATTGCCGTGGCAGCGCCAGGGGGGCTATGGTGGCTAAGCCCCCCGAAAAAGTCGACAGATTTTTTGCTCAGGAAAAATGAAATAGCCTATTTTCATGAGATTTGTACTAAACCCCCCCTAAAAGCATTAGGATTTTGGGGGAATAGGGAAAATGAAATATTTTCTTATTTTCTTGAGATTTCGACCGAACGCCTAAAAAAGATCGTAAAAAATCGTCAGAAAATTTGGCGAATGAAAATGGAAAATTTCCTCCGCGATTTGTCCCTCTCAACCAGCCCCCCAAAACTGAAATCCTGGCGCCACCACTATTTAATTGAACAGCTTCTTAGTTTTTATCCTACATGCGACTGCATGAAGAGATAATAATTATGCCACTCCAGTTGAACGTTTAAGTCTAAATATCTGCATATCTATCCAAATATCCTTACAGTCTGAAGTCGTTTGTTTCGACGAAGTATAGAGTCCAAGCCACGACGTCGAGATATAGTATTACTGTTGATCACAGAACGACGAATAAGCTTAAGCTTACATTTCCTCCCAGCGCAGGCCAGCATTGCTTAATCTAGTCTCCTGTTTTTTGTGGTATAGTCTGGTATGAAGGGGAAATATTTTCGGTGGACTTCTAGGCCGACGGCACCGACGACCCCAAATTCTGGGGAAAATATACCATTTTCGGCACTTTGAAAATTGATGACCTGTGTTTAGTCCTTTCCCAATTTTTCACATCAATTTCCAATCTCACCGTAGGCTATTCGTCCATGTATATGCATGACGATTTTCTGTGGTGGGGTGGGTGGAAATTGTTTCGTATTCCCGAATCTAGATATGGTATGTGTATGCATACATTATATCTCTTCTGTATGTCCGTATGTATGCATGCATTTGTGCAACTATGCATGTATGCTCTTGTTATGTGTGCATGCGTACTGTGTACATGTACATGTATGTGCGTGTAATTTTCAGCATCCTATTCGAATAATACCTATCATTGCGAAGATGTCCGAGTGATAGACTGATTTCTCGTTCTCCTCCTCCGCTTCCTCGACGTCCTTCGTATAGATGATCCTGCTGACCATTAGACCGAAGTAGGCACCGAATGCATGAACGACCATCGAATCGCCCGTGTCTGTTGCCTATGCATCACAAAGACACGTCAACACATACATACTACACGTCGGATATAAGGGTAACGGAATAGGGTGGATACGGTAAGGTATGGTGTGGTATAAGATGGGATGGTTTAAGAGGAAGTAAGTTAATGGAGTATAAGACAACAGAATATAGGGTATGATAGAATGGGTTAAGGCCTGGCAAAGTCAGAATATGGTAGGATGGGATAAGGCAAGAGAAGGTAGAGTAAGAGAGGGTTGGATAACATGGGATAATAGTCTAAAGGTAAGAAGGAGACAGGTAATGGATGGAAAGGAAAGTCTGAATAAGGCAAGATATGAGAGGGTTAGATATTGTAATATATAAGAGAGGGTGTAATGCAGGATATAGGATATGTGGTTACATGTAGATATGGCAAGGTCGGATGAGACCAGGTAAGAGAAGGTGAAAGATGGTAAAGTACCATAGAGTATAACATAAGAAGGATCAAGGTTATGGGGGAAAAGTAAGTCTGGATATGGTAAGATATGGAAAGATAAGAGAGGGTATACGGTAGGATGGGTAAGATGATATTTGGTTTGATAGGATGAGCCAAGATAGGGCAAATGTGTAATAAAATAGGGAGATAGGGCAAGGTTGTAATAAAATAGGAAGATAGGGCAAAGTTGTAACACAATAGGGAGATATGGCAAAGTTGTAACAAAATAGGGTAAGGTCAGATCGGGTACGGAGATTAGACAGGATTATAAGGCAAGGCAATTATAGAGCAAGGCAAGATGGGGTTGGAAATAGGAATATAAAGGATTGGAAGACGTGGAAAGAGGAAGCTGGAGATGGAAAATACAAAGTTTAACATGAAGGCATGGCTAAAGGTGTGCCTGGAAGGTCATGGACGGCGTCCAGGCACTTAATTAATTTCAACTCTGAACGCCGTCCGCCACTTACCTGGCATACGAGGCGGGTAAGTTAGTGGGCGTCCAGGCACTTATTTTTTTACACACACTAGGCGCTGCATAAACGTGACCGGATGAGTGTACGTACTTTCAGGTAGTGGAAGACGATGAGTTCGTTGACCTCATAGACGACGACCTCGATGAGAGCCATGATGACCAGCTGGAGTGGACTGACCTTGCCAAGGACGGCGCCGAACGAGATGAGAATGGCAGCCGCAGTGAACTCTGCATTGATCATTCTGTGGTACAGAGTCAAAGGTATCATACATTATTATCATCACTCTAATCATCAACGCTCAGCAAAATATCCTGCTAATGCTATATGCTTTATGCTCTCTCAGCTTCCTCCAACCGTCCACTTCGTTCATTCAACAAACTTGTAATAATAGTAATAATATTCTCTTTATTCAACAATCCGGTTGACACATCGCTACATCACACAGGCGCTTTATAAATATTCAAATGTAATACAATACAACATCACATAGCGCCAATTTGACAGTTAAAGTTTTATAATGAAAGCTAATGCTGCCAGTGGCGTAGCCAGGGGGTTATCGGGGTTGAACACCCATTGGCTTAAGAAAAAGCTTGTTAAAGGTTATTTACCCACTTAAATAAGAAAAGAAAAAACAATTGCTTGTAGTCACAATTGTTTTTCTTACTTTATTCCCTTTGTTACTTTATTGAAGTTTATTCCCTTTGTATTTACTGTGATACCGTTGGGTTGGTGTCAGGAAGGGCGTCCGGCCACGCCATAACCCCCCCTCCATCCCCCCATCATGAATTCCTGGCCACGTCACTGACTGCTACAGAGGAGAATAACACGAATGTAGAAGTAATTGTAAGAGTAATCTTAAAATTTCTAAAGCGCCACTCGCAAGCCAAGCGCGAGCGTTGATTAACAGCAGCTGGCAACTCGGACTCAAATGTCGGTCGCTAAGTAAGTATCTCTGGTGGACAACCCATCTGATTCGACGAAGCGGTCGTGAATAAGCTGGCTTTTATTGTTTGGAGTTGATAGTAAAATCAAACTATGTACCGTATAATACTCTACAAGTGGAGAGTTTAACACCGGTGATCAGTCCGTCATTCATTCGCTAGATGGTGTCGTAGGCAACTGAGTTGCAGGATGTAATGGGCGCTTTCATGTCTGGCTGGCTTATAAGACCTGCTGTTAAATTCTGTTCTCTTCTGTTATGTTTTCCTCAATTACAGTATTATACTATGTTCTCTTCTGTTCTCTTTGTGTTCTAATGTGCAATATTCTGCTTTGATATGTCTTATTATGTTCTCCTTCTGTTCTAATATGTTTTATTCTGTTCTAATGCGCTTTTTTCCGTTCTAATATTATGTTCTCTTCCGGTCTATTATTCACGCTTCTGTTCTAATAATTATCATGTTCTTTTCTATTATAAAATGTTCTAATTTGTTCTAGTGTGTTTTCTTCTGTTCCATTAAGCTCGCTTCTGCTCTCCTTCTGTTCTAATATGATCTCTCTTCTTCTATTTTCTCCTCCATTCGACTTGCTATATCGGATTTTAACCTGGCATCGGAACTAACTGAACAGTTTGGCTATTGCGGACTTGATTTGATATATCGTCATAAAATTATAAGCTGGTCTCTCTGACGTGGCTTTTGGTGTGTTGAGAATTTTCGAAGATTTACCTTACATTTACATTAAGTAATTCTTTAATAATCTGTTTTCGTTGCTCTGGTCTATTCTATTCTGTTCTATTTTGCTCCGTTATAATTATATTATTTTATTTTATTCTCTTCTGTTTTGCTCCGTTCTATATTGTTCTAGTCCATTCTATTCTGCTCTGTTTTGCCCCGTTCTATATTATTTTGTTCTACTCTATTCGGTTCTATCCTGTTCTGTTCTGCCGTATTCTATTCTATTCTGTCATTCTGTATCCTGTTTTATTCTATTCTTTTCTATAGGCTACCATTCCATCTTATTCTATATTCTTACTACGATCTATTGCATCGATCGCTATTTCTCTATTACGCTGTTCAACCCGATTCTTCTAAATTCGTCCATAGCCGGTGTCACGAAATAGAGTATCCCCCGTATTAATTGTATCCCCCAATAATTAAAAAAAGTCGAAAAACCGCTTCCATGTGTGTGTATTTTTTGGCAAATTAATTTTCATCTGCTTTGTTTTGAACAATGACACCAGCACCACTAGCAGGTATGTTTATTCCTACTAGATAATTTGTTTGCCCTGTTTTTAGAGCACTTAAAACATTTAAAACACCTAAGAACACTCAGAGTCACTAAATAAATTCGAGTTGCCTTTCTCTGAACATTGCTTAGGACACTTAAAACAATTATTAGAGTCACTTTAAATTTTGATTACAGCATAAAAAAATTATTATGCGCATTTTTCAAAAAAGGGGATAGAATGGTTTATCCCCCCGGATAGTATAGACCGGTTAACTCCATCCGGGGGATAGATTAATTCACCCCCTCCCCCCGGATAGCTTTCAGGGGGATACTCCGTTTCGTGTCACCGGCTCCCTTCGCGAGAGTCATAAGCCACCGTGGACGTCTTGGCGCCTGTGGAACCGACAGCCTGGCCACAGTTAACAAAGCGACGCAACATACACATGTACACACACATACACATACACATACACACAGCACAGGTCGGCGAAAGCTTTGGTCATGATATTCTGATCTGTTTACAGTGATTCGCTTCACGGAATCAGAGGGTAGGCCCCAGTGTTATTTCAGTTATGGTTTTTCAGTTACAGTTTCAGTTACAGTTATCTATTTTTTTATTTTTCAGTTACAGTTTCAGTTACAGTTAACTGCAATGAGATTTTTCAGTTTCAGTTACAGTTATTTCTTATTTTTCAGTTACAGTTTCAGTTACAGTTATTACGTGTATATTCAAACGCCACAACTACTAAGACACTGATCACAGTCACACATATTGCGCAAAGTTTCCAGAAAGTTGAATAGGAGATCAATCTGATTTTACATATTGTCGGTTGACTTTAAGGAACACACGACGTTCCAGATTTACACTTAATCTGTTTCGCTTTCTAGCCTTTCTTGCACACAAGTCCCCACAAACTGAGAAGACGTGCTCAACGTATGCTTGTGACATGCCAACAGTGTCACTGTCAAGTGTCAACTGTCAACATATTATAACTTACAATAAGAACAACGGAATTCACATATGTTCACAAACCAAAAGATAACGAGTGAAACACCCCTCAAAGTGATTAATCAACTTGTCATGTAATAGCAGAATTACAAATGTTATAGAAAGGCAGTAGTCAAACATACTACTATACTATACACTAAGGGGTAGTAAGGGCTCAACTAATGACTAGTTTCTTTTCATTGGTCTCATGTTCTTTAAAGGCATTTCTTCTCCCCCGAAGTTTCCGTGCTGAGAACGCCTCTGAATAGTTATGTTTTGAGAAATGTATAGAAAAAGCACTTGTTTTATTTTCAAGTTAACTCCTTTTGATTCTTCAGTTATACAGTTATTGTTTTTCAGTTTCTATTACAGTTTCAGTTATTCAACATTTTTCAGTTTCAGTTTCAGTTGCAGTTAACTGGCAAAGATTTTTCAGTTATTCTGCTATTTCAGTTACAGTTTCAGTTAATAGAAATAACACTGGTAGGCCCTATACCCAGTTCGCTGACTTTTGTCTGCAGCGAGGGTGGGGCTTGAACCTTGGTACATTGAGCCAGGGTACAGGAGACCCAGGGTGACTGTGCAGAGACAACGCATTTAGGGGTGTGGGGGAACTCGACTGGGCTTCGTTATGGTCACGTGTATTTTTTGGAGTAGTCGTAAACAATATTATACTTCTAAAGCGCCACCAGTCAGTGAGCCCAGCGCAGGGCACCAGCTCATTCACAAGCGCTGGCTGTAAGTGAAGATTGGTATCTCGAATTTTGCAGCAGTTTCATGCTGCATACATGTAGCTTAGATTATTGATATTGCTAGAGACAAACGGACGGACGGACGGAAGGACGGACAGATAGACAGACAGACGGACAGACAGACAGACGGACAGACAGATAGACAGAAAGAAAGACAGATAGACGGACGGACAGACAAACAGAAATACAGACAGAAAGACAGACAGACGGACGGACAGACAGACAGAGAAGCAGACAGACAAGCAGACAAACAAACAGACAGATAGACAGACAGATAGACAGACAGACAGACAGACAGAGGGACGGACAGACAGAGGGACGGACTGAGAGACTGACAAACAGACAGACAGACAAGCAAACAGACAGACAAACAGACAGACAGATATACAGAAAGATTAACAAAAGCAACACACACACACGGACAGAATCATACACACGCACACGCACACGCAAGCGCGCACCGACACACACACATACATACACACATGCGCGCGCGCCAGACAGATAAAGAGGAAGACAAACAAACAGATAGAGAAGCAAAAGACAGACAGACGGACGGACAGACAGACGGACAGACGGACGGACAGACAAACAGACAGACGGACAGACAAACGGACAGACGGACAGACAGACAGACAGACTCTTACTTTTCTAGGTTGACGTGTATGATATGTTTTGCTTCGTTGAACTCCTCGAAATGTTGGATCCACCCGGCAACTAGGGTGGACCACTGGAGGACAAAGGCAGCGACGAGGAAGTTCAGTCCAACGCTGGAGAATCCGTATCTCTTGAGGAAGGTCATCAGGAACCCAAAACCGATGAACATCATGACATGGATGTCCTGGAAGACTGAGGACCAAAAAAACACACACACAAAGAATAAACAATTCATATTTACACATGATGGTCAGATTTCATCAAAATATTTCAAACAGAACAAAAGTTACACCACTTTTAGTGAGGCCACCCACCGTTTTTTGACGATTCAAAAACGAAACGCAACAAAAAGTAACAAAGCACGATTTTATTAAGCATCTCAAATAACTGTTGTCAAATGATCTTGGTAGTGCTTCACAACTTGTGTTCAATGTGCCCACCACACGTGCCAACACTTCTTTTGAGTCTCTTTGCAAAGTTCTTGAGGAAGGTCATGTTGATTAATCTGACATGTAGATTCTTTATGTACCAATTTAATTGACTTCTCAGTGACGAGCAGCTACGCTGGTACCCTGTTTCTTCTATAAATAGTAATTGTAATTACTATCTGGCAATATCAAGGCTATTATTTTGATAACAATTAGTTAAGATGAGAAAAAATCGTGTTTTTGTTACTTTTTTGTTGCGTTTCGTTTTGCATCGACAAAAAACGGAGGGTGACCTCCCTAAAAGTGGTTTAACTTTTGTTCTGTTTGAAATATTTTGATGAAATCTGACCATCATGTGCAGATATAAATTATTGTCTTTGAGCCTGTAAAATTTCATTTCGATATCCTTACTTTTGGCCAAGATATTGGCCAGAATAATTAGATTGGTGTTTTGTTACTTTTTGTTGCGTCGCGTTTTTGAATCGTCAAAAAACGGTGGGTGGCCTCCCTAAAAGTGGCATAACTTTTGTTCTGTTTGAAATATTTTGGTGAAATCTGACCATCATGCGTAAATATGAATTGTCTATTTTAGAATTTTTACATTTGGCCAAGATATTGGCAAAAAACGTAGGGGGTCTTTTTTGGCGCACCCTGTACACAGACAGAAAGGCAGACAGATAGACAAACAGAGGAAGAGGGTAGGAAGGCATAAAGAGACATTTCATGATCTAAGATTAGTGTTTGTTTGTTTGTATGTGCACTTGTTATAGCGCCCCTTCAAGCACGCTACTCATAGGCGCTCCCGACTGCAGAGCGGACACTTCCTCGGAGTTTCACGCCGAAGCGATGAGCAATTGCGAGTAAAGGACTTGCCCAAGGCCCTACGCGGCGACTTGAGGTGTATTCGAACCTCGAACCTTCCGGCTTCAAGGCAACGACACCACCACTACACCACCGCGCCCCACAATAGTGGATCTGTTTAAATTATACAGATGTGTCCTTTTACCGTTTTCTCGAAATTTGATTTCATTATTCGAACCGCTACCAACGTGGAATAATGATCGTAAAATTTCGATCCAGCATAAAATTGATTTAAATTAGCTGAGGAATTTCATCTTGGATGTCATCTTCGCAGAGTCTATCTTCTTCAGGTGCAGTTAATGAGTTGCAACTTAAATCTACCATGGGTGAATTAATTTACAAGCAGAATCCTTTAAAAACTAAGATGTTAAAGTTGAGTGCAATCCACGGTCCACAGCTTCGGTTCAATTCTATCATTTCTGAGGCTACATGCGTAGCAGAAGCCTGTTAGAACGTTGACTACATTGAGGAACGAACCTGTGTGGCAAGAAGAGCACCTTGATCGGCCATAGTGAGGGATTGGATAAGCGCTAAACGAAAGTTAGAAGAGGACTCTATACCCGAAACCAGTTTGTGAGGCTATAATTATGGAAGAAGGTCAACAGTATCAAAGGCAGCAGACAAGTCAAGAAGTGAAGGTGCAGCCACCTCATCTCTGTACGCTGGGCACACGATTTTAATATAAACAGCAGGAGGTAAAAACAGTAAATTAACTGTTTGTACTTTGACAGGACCAGTCCCAAGCCTGGACAAAGGAGGAGGGCGACACTAGTCATCTTTGGTATGAATCACTGTCGTTAAACAAAGAAGACTACAGAGTCCGTGTCTGCATCAGAACCACGTTAAGACTATGCAAAGTATACAAGTAATTTTAAAGTCGCATCCTAAACTTATTCAGGAGCCTGCTTCACTCGCCAAAGCTGCATGATAATATTGAAATAGTTTCGTTGATGAAAGTTCTGTATAACCAAAAGCCATGTGAATGGCCTTAGATAAATTATTGCATCGAGAGAAAGTTACATAATTATTTCCATTCCCCCACCGTGTGAGTCAACGTCCTGATCTCGCAATCAAATTCGTAATCCGTTTGCATGCATACAAGATTTCTGGTATGCGGATTAAATTGGACACCTTATCACTTTCAAATTCTGCATTCTACATCTACTATTGCTGCTACTACGGTACTACCACCATGCAGTGTCCACCACCAATACTACCAGCGGCGGATCCGGAACGTTTCGAAGCGGGGGGACCAAAATGTTCGGTGATAAATTTCATCTTTAGTCGCTGGAAAATCTGATGACTTTTTTGTCGTTTGTCCGATTCTCATGGAAAATATACCATTTTATCCGTCCAAAAAGTTGACGACCTTTTTCTTTCTTTTTTTCTCATTTTAGTCATTTGGACAAAATTTCGGGCAACAAAAAGTCCATTTTCCAGAAAAACCATACCATTTTTCTCATAAAAAAGTTGATGACCCTTTTTTAGTCACCATATAGACTACTTTTGTAAAGGTCTGCCGAACTGATGGGAGGGAGGCATGTCCACTTTCAATGCTAAAATGGCTGGTGAAAAAGAAATAATTTTCTATATGGGGGAGGGGGCATGGACGGATTGGTCTCCCTGGATCCGCCCCTGACTACTACTACTGCTACTGCTACTGCTACTGCTACTGCTGCTGCTGCTGCTGCTGCTGCTGCTGCTGCTGCTGCTGCTGCTGCTGCTGCTGCTGCTGCTGCTGCTGCTGCTGCTGCTGCTGCTGCTGCTGCTACTACTACTACTACTACTACTACTACTACTACTACTGCTACTACTACTACTACTCCTGCTGCTGCTGCTGCTACTGCTGCTACTGCTGCTGCTGCTGCTGCTGCAAGAACAATAACAGCAACAACAACAGCAACAACAACAGCAACAACAACAGCTACTACTACTACTACTGCTGCTGCTGCTGCTACTACTACTACTACTACTAATAATAATAATAATAATTAATATTATTATAATAATAATATTAATAGTAACAACAACAACAACCAGAGTACCACACTAACAACAAGAGCGCCTATAAAGCTGCCCGCCACCTTCTCACATCTTCCCCAAACCTCATCGTTGACTGACGGACGATCCTCTGACTGACCTGCGTAGTAGTGTGAGATGTGGTCCTCGACCTTCACCTTCTTCTTCTCCGCCAGAGCCTCCATCGTCATCGTCGTCGTCATCGTCGATCCGCTGTCATTACCGGAAGCGGAATCTCTGACGATGGGCATTCCCAGTTCCTCATCGTAGCGAACGAAGAATCCGAAGAGGATGAGGATGGCTATCTCCAGCAGCAGCATCACAACCGTGAACCGGAAGGGGACGTTCATCTTGACCTTCACACGACCTCAGAGTCAGTTGGACAATGTCTTCTGGAACACATCAATGTCAAAAGAAAAGATACACAATCGTAATCGTTAATCGTAATCGTTAAGCGGTAATTGTAATTGTTAATCGTTAATCGTAATCGTTAATCGTAATCGTTAATCGTAATCGTTAATCGTAATCGTTAATCGTAATCGTTAATCGTAATCGTTAATCATCATTATCATCATCATCATCATCATCATCGTCGTCGTCGTCATCATCGTCATCATCGTCATCATTGTTATTGTTACGTTACTCGTTAATCGTTTACTCCGGTGTTATATATACATTGTATAGCACTCGAAAGTCCAATTAAGTTGCTGAGCAGGGTTATGTATGAGACGCTGAATGAATTTTGTGATGTTTGCTTTCAATGCACATGGTCGCAAAATGCGCAGATTAAACACAGAATTAGTTTCTAAACATTAGGAAGTCAGACATTTGGGTCTGAGGTTTTACCCGTGTAACCCTAAATATCTAATCTTATCTAATATAACATCTGTAAAGCATTTCTCACAGCAGAGCTATTCATCAGCGCTCTCAGGTCCATGAAAAGAGAAGGGTCTTCAGGCAGCGAAGAGATGAAGGTGAATTCCCTCCAAGAATCATGCCCCGAATTCCAGAGGGAAGGTGATTCCACATTGAGGGACCCACAAATAGGTCTACGCCGATTAATAAAATTTAAATAAATAAATAGTAAAAAAATAGACGAATAAATAAATGAATAATAAATAAATAAATTAATGAATAAATAAATACTCATTTAATCTCATGTTTATTCCCAGCAGATCTGACTGGCGTTCTGTTGTCGAATTAACTGATCGTCTGATTATCTAATCTAATCTCTAATCCCAAATTATCCCATCCCACTTGATCACATCTCGTTTAATCAAATCCAATCCAACCAGGGCTGTACACTATAGGGTGCACACATCCTGAGCTGAAAGTGGTTTGGCAAAGGAACCTGGCCCGTAGCGGACAGCGGCGAGATCTTTTGATCTGATGACCCTTTGTCCGATTTCTTCTGATGCCCTCTATTTTATTTGGTTTTCTAACTCGTTGTCTTGAAACTGCGAACAAATTTCATTAATTGATCGTTAAGATCTCACTAACTATTTTACTACTCGTTGAATGTAGATGTCAAATATTTGGTAATTATTGGCGAGCTATCGAGTAGACTGTAATAATTATGTAGGCCTACCTAAATGTTTAACTTGCGACCCAGCTAATACCCGGTAACGGCAGGTCATGAAAAGGTAAGCTGGGTCGCAGACCTGGACAGAATCGACTCACTTTCAACCCTGCAGTATGAAGCGTGTACTCACCTAAAAATATTCGGACATAGTGTACTTAGTTTAAAAGTAAACGAGGGTACACGTTGATATAATAGGCTACAGTGTCTACTGACCTCACAAACATGGGCGGAGACCTAGGAGTGGACAGGGGACGGTCCCCCCCATGGAGGTGTTGGGGGGACGGTCCATGCATTTGTCCCCCCCAATCGTTGAGCGTCAAGACTAAAAAAGGTCATCAATTTTTTTGGCGGCGAAAACAGAAACTTTTTCCGAGATTTCAGCGCGGATGACTAAAAAAGGGTCATCAACTTTTTTGGGTGCGAATAGATAGATCTATAGACATTTTTTTCGAGATTTCGGAGGAAAAGGTCGTCAGAAATTTTTGCCTCTTTCCGCCCCCCCCCCCTCCCCGAAGTCTCCGCCCAGGTCTCCGCCAATGCTCACAAAGTGCAGCCGTCAAGAGACAGAAAAATGTTCTAAATAAAATTCTGACGAGAAAACACAGCAGAAGATCGCGATTACAATATATGATAAATAAAAATTCGTCAAAATATTCGATGACTAAAAAAGGTCATCAGAAAATTCGACCCTATAATCGGCCTACCCTGTAGGCTAATCAAGCAAATTTGACCATCACATCCCTGAATCTAACCTTATCTGATCTACATGTACCCCTAAAGTTCCATAGATACCAATTCTTAGTACCAGTAGGCCTACGTCCTTAAGTGAGTAGGCCAATTTACCTTGCGTCTATCTATCTGGTGAATTTATATAGCGCCCCTTCCAGATAACCATTCAGAGGCGTTCCCAAAACTGGCGCGGCCCAGAATGAGCGTCTTGAGTAGGTCTAGTTTATAGAAAGAGTTAGACCCGCGGAAATAATACAAGCATAGGGAGAGGCTATATCCTAAACAAAAGCACCCACAATCGAGATTAAATATGGTGATATTATAATTGCAGGAGAGTAGGGGGTTTCAACCCCCAGTCTTCCTTACAGCCCCAGAGCAAAGTCTGTTTTAACACTCCAATTCCAAGTGAATCGTAGTCGAACCCCCAATTATTTTTCCACGATTCTCACGCTGACGTTAAGTATAAGTAAGTACTTACCTTAAGTTCTTAAGCAAGTAATTACATTTAATCACAATAGGTCCTTTAGCATGCAATATCGAACCGTTTCTCTTCAGAACTTATCAAGTTTTGATCGAGTTATTTAGTCAGAAACTCTGGCTCACTTTTCAAACGAGTTCGGAACGGTTATGAAACAGTTTAATTGAGATGAAATAGCGGTTTACAAGGTCTAAAAGATCAGCAGAAAGTGTTGACAAGTCACTTATCGGTCAATAAAGTTATACAAATAAGTAGTGGCTCTGGCCACGCTCAAACAACAACCAGAGGGCCAAGCGAATCGGTAATTACATGTAAATCAAGACAAGTTCATTGGCATAATATTATGATTCAGTTATTTGATAGATCTATATATTTACATTTCATTCACTTGGGGTGTCCACGTGTCCAAGATGCATGTTGAAACCTATAAAAAGAATTACGTAGGCCTGTGCAGTTTGTTGCTGAAAAAGAATGTATGCAGGCCTAGGTCTATGCAGTTTGCTGCTGAAAAGAATGCATGTAGGCCTATGTAGTTGTTGCTGAAAAATGTATGTACGCCTATGCAGTTTGCTGCTAAAAAGAATGTATGTAGGTCTATGTAGATTGTTGCTGAAAAAAAATGTTTGTGGGCCTATCTAGTTTGCTACTGTTGAACGACACTATAAATATTATCATTGTCAATGATGATGGGTGTCACCCTCCTCCTTCCTAAATGATTGGGACTGGCACTGTCAGAGTGCGAACAGTGTCGTAGTTCTGTCTATTTACCCTCTACCCACCAACACCTTAGCCAAGATTTTATTGGGGGGGGGGGGGGCAGGGCTGTTTTAAAGGAATTTTTAGAACTGCACAACTCCTTCTTTCCTCTCCCATCCTCAATGGTAAATTACTTCCAATCGGATGAAAATGACCTTTTTTGCTAGTTTTAATTGCACAAAACGTGTTACAGAAGTGCTTCTACAGCTGCACAAATCCATTTAGAGTTCCACATTTTGTGTACAACTGCACGTTAAAAAAAGCCGTGGGGGAGGCTACTCGATCGTGTGCCAGGCCACAAGCGACCGAACCAACTTATTATTTAGCCGACTAAAGAGTTTGGATAAAAGTCGCGAGGTCTCATAGCGAGTTCTGAACGATCAATAAATTACACACTGTAGTTCTTACAACACGTGCTAGCAAATGCATTTTTTATTTTTACATTATTTCATTTGTGGGTAATGCTCAGACACCCAAAACAACCCCCTCCCCCTATAGCTGCGGCCTTGCTCCCCACAGCGGGCCGCGGTTCGATTCCCGAAGGTGGCTATTTCAGAGGTTCAAATCTCGGGCTAGCACGGTCCGTCCACGGGGCCCTAAATGGCGTGGCGACACTAATCATCTTCGATATGGCAGTGTCGTTAAATATGTAACAATCATCATCAGCTTCACATACTAAACGGTCGTGTGGCTTCGCATAAGCTTGGAAGTATAAACTCCCAAGTCATGCCATGTCAGTGGCCCCGTTTTTTCCGTGGCCAACACAAGGATTGTGTCAAGGCTATGACGGTTCCGCATGTGATCAGCCAGTGTGGTCGTGTGTTATTCGAAGCGTGGCAATGCTGATCAGTTATTTTGGTCTAACGCATTCTTTGGTCCACTATAGTTTCGTCATATGATTTCCAAAAATGACACAGTAGCCTATGCGCGTCCATGAGTTATTTCTCTCTATCGCCGCTGATTCTATAGGTCTTTGGGCCGATTTTCGGACGCCTGCAATCGAAGAGGGTTGAGCGCGTCACCGCAAGGGCTTCTATGGCCCAATCCCCCACTCTTTTACCTGGATTTGTCTCCAAAACATACACAACAATCCTCTGACTATGGCCAATTTCAGTTTTTAACTTAACTATTTAGGCTATCTCTTGAGTATTTGTTTGTTTGCATGTGCACTTGTTTGTATGTGCACTTGTTATAGCGCCCCTTCAAGCACTCTACTCAGAGGCGGTCCCGACTGCAGAGCGGAAACTGCATCGGAGTTTCATGCCGAAGCGCTGAGCAATTGCGAGTGAAGGACTTGCCCAAGGTCCCTAAGCGGCGACGTGAGGTGGATTCGAACCTCGAACCTTCCGACTTCAAGGCAACGACGCCACCACTGCACCACCGTGCCCCATTGAGTTATCAATGATACAGCCGCACTCGATCAATTCTCGGTAGGCCTACTATAATACCTCTGATATCATTATCGTTCGTAAATGTCATTAAGATCATCACCATCATCATCATCATCATCGTCGTCGTCGTCGTCGTCATCGTCATCATCATCATCATCAGTTTGCAAAACACCCCTCCCACCCCCGTATAGCTGCGGCCTTGCTCCCCACAGCGGTCTATAAGTAACCCGACCGTCTCTCTGGTCGTAACAAGCTGATCAGCGTGGCATGAAGCAAGCGAACTCACGCTGCTCATCAAGAAGGATCTGAAGTAACCCGACGATCGAATCGCTTGTCGGCTTCTTTGAAATGTCGGTTCCCGCTGCGGAAATAATTATCCTAGAATCGTCGAAATGTAATTTATACCAGTAATTGATCACCAGCAGAGGAGTTCGAGAGACTAAAAACTGGATCCGTTGAACGAGCTAAACACCTTTCCATTCGCGTTACAGCGGGGTGTGGGGGTTAAGAGATATTAGAGTTTTTTTTATTATGCTATGGTGGTCTGAATCCTGTCTTTTGTGTTTGTCGTTTCTCAAAAATTGCTGGACTGTAATCACTCAAATTGCCCATATATCTTACCTTAGAGGCTTAGACCTTGGTCCATCTCGGGCAGGACTGCACATCGGCAACGCGGCTATTTCTGCGTTGTTTTTGCTGCTAAAGATGTTTTACCCGGGTGGGATGCAAGCCCACCAAGAACCATGGCCGGAGTTTATCAGGGGTTAGGGGGCTAAGCCGACCCCGAGAAAACCAAGATTCAGTTTTTTTTACCGTGTAAACGATATCTTTTCCAGGGCTTAGCCCCCCCCCCCCCAAGAAAGCGCAGACTCAATTTTTCGGGGTAAATGGACATGGTTCTGTTCACGAAAAAAGGTTATCAACCTTTTTGGCCCGAGAAAATAGGTATTTTTCGGCGAGATTCCAGCCCGAGGACTAAAAAAGGGCATCAAACTTTTTTGGCCCGAGAAAATATTTGTCGGCGCCGCTCGTTCTGGACCGAGTCTCAGCTCCAAGAAATTCCAAGTTCTTCCCAAGTTCTTTTTTTAGCCCCTCCAAGAACGGAAGCCAAACTCCGCCCATGCCGAGAACCTCCTCCTATATCCTGGCTTGGGACAGGGACTGTCTTCCCCTAGTGGTAACCTGTGGAGGAATTCCCCCGCGCGCAGCAGATCACAGAACATTGAGATAATTTCTCAAACAATGCCGTCATTTCCTCGAACTATTTCTGTGTCGTATTTGCCCTTCAGAACAAGTTAGCGATAATCCGTGAATAATTTTTGCTTAGAAAATCCCTACTTTCTCCAGCTACGTTTGCCCCTAAAGCAAAGCAGTACGGTACCAGATAATTACGCAGAATTTTTAGCCATTCCGACTCTACATTTCCCTACATGGTATGATCCCAGATCGTCTGTGATGTCCGACCTAGAACTTCCTTTGCCCTTCAGGCAGCTGGATCAAAGTATTCATTATTACTAAGTGGATGGATGGATCCGATTTGACCAGGGTCTATGACAACAGAGGCCGTTACCCTGGACAGAAATTTGCTCGGCATATTACAGCACTTAAGAGCTTTCTTCTGTCGAAGTTATTACTAAGTCTTCAACTCCAAGCCTTATATAGCGTGCATTGAAACCATTAAAAAGGTGTCAATTGAAAGCATTTTATCATGATATTTCAGCGACAACTTGTAGCCTATCTATACAGACCTCTGTATGAGCACTCGCTATAGCGACCATCCATGATGAATTCTATTACGAGGCGCTCCAGACAACAGCGCGGACACTGAATCAGAGTTTGACGCTAAAGCGCGTGATCAATAATGCGTGTGATGAACTTGCTAAGGGTCGTATACGCGGCAGCTTGAGGCTGATTCGAACCGCAATCTTCCAGGTCGAAGGCACCGAACCCACCATTACACTACCGTGCCCCACAAACTGAAACTACCGCCACTGCCATATTACTTTCTTGTGCCCTATAGGCTACATGTTCAAAACAATTCAGGCTCCACTTCATTAAATACTTTCAGTTACACTTGCACAACTTCAGTGACCCTCATACCTTCTTAGTCTGTCCAATGGTAACCCAAGAACTGGGCAAGCCTGCCATGTCATCCTACCTCCCAGGTTTGTAAAGTGCGTGCATGGGAGGGTGTGAAAGGAGTTGCGATAGGCCTACTGTTCCGAACCAGTCATGTCAATATCGTTACCACTGATCCCAGCTGAAAGGAATACAATTAGGTCTACCATGAGGGGAGCCCACATGAGTGGAACCACCATGAACAAATAAATTGGGATCATCTATTGCCAAACAAGCATTCAAGGTATCTAAAGTCCGTCCACTGGGATTAAGACGCGTCCTGTGCCGAGGTTCTATTAACAGCTGTGTGTCAGTCTGATTGCATTAAAAGCGGCAGAGATCATCCGAAAACAGAGTTGAAGTTTGAGCTCCAAATTTCTTTAGCGCCATTCGAAAGCGAAGCGCAGGGCACCAGCTTATTCACGAGCGCTGAGCTTGTTCCAAACGTAGACGCCAGCTTTACAATTTCAGCAGCTCGCGTCAGGGCCATGGAAGCTGTTCAGCAGGTCGATGAATTAAATTAAAGAATCTATTAAAAATTCCAACGAAGTTTTGACAGGTCATGGGCAGGTCAAGAGTAGCATAGGCAGATAAAATTACCTGCCGCGAACTGTGGAAGCGTCGCCAATGATCATGCCACGTCCCTACAGCACCCTGCGATTCTGAAGGTCGCATTTTGCATTAGGGCATACCGATCTAGTCTTTACTCTGTAACTTTGTGTTCAGCCCTCTATGACTGTCTACCTGTCTGTCTGTCTGTCTTTGTGTCTGTCTGTCTGACTGCCTGTTTCACTAAATTATACAGGTCATAATATTATGACCAGATAATTGCTAGCGGAAATTATCGGACAACGTAAATGATAATTATTTAAGGTTTTAGCGGAAGTAATCGCGTTCTGTTGAAGTGATATCGGACTCGAAAGGTCACGAAAAAAAACAAGACCCCGCAAACACTAATCTTGAGAGCCAGGCTCTAGGGTTATTGTTCCCGCTCAACTCTTGACACTGATCGATCCGACCCCACAAAATGGTCGGTCGTTCCGTCACGACTCACGACGTTGTGTGCCGAGAGTGACCTAGTCACGAGCCAATCATGTCTGGAAATGACAGGCTCGGACGTACAGACGCAGGCTATTATAGTGGGCTAATCTCAGGACTTTTTTAACGTGCAGTTCTACACAAAATGACAAAATGTGCAGTTCTAAATGGATTCGTGCAGTTGTAGAAGCACCTCCGTCACGTTCCGTGCAGTTAAAACTAGTAAAAAATAGGTCATTTTCCTCAGATTGTGAGTAATTTACCATGGAGGACGAGAAAGAAGAGAAGAGGATGTGCAGTTCTAAAAATTCCCTAAAACAGCCCTGGCTAATCTTGACCAACCCAATCTAATCTAATATGATCTAATCTAAATATAATCTGGCAAAAGGACTTAGCAGTTAGTATTAGTTAGTTAGTATTGCGCCGGTGAATAAGCTGGTCTCCCTGACGTGGCTTTTGTGGGCGCTGAGAAATTCTCGAGGATTTACATTTTATTTTTTAGCAGCGCATTTACTTTAAACTTCAGCGCGTTCTGGTTGCCGATTTGTATTGTATTGTATTGCATTGTATTGTTTCTCCCCACCATTGAATTTGAGAGGGAATTCCCTCCCACAAATCATTGGCATTCTCTTCCCACTAAAGGAATAAATTTAATTAGGTCTATATAGTGTTTTGTTCAATGCATTTGCTTAATAGTAACAGCAATCACCCAATGCTGTTAAATAAGTTTTTAAAGAGCAGCTTTCTATACCCACGTGCCCAAACAGATTTACAATCCTGCCTCTGAGCAGTTATCTTGAAGAAGGCCTACCGTCATATAAATTTCGTATATAAATAGATAGACTAGGCCTACAGTGTGTTAGGGTTAGGCTACAGCTGCGAAAAACGTTTAGGTGAAATCTACAACAGTTCTTGGACGCTAAGTAGATAGTCAAGAATATCAACGACAATAATACAATTCCGTTTATTGTAGCCATCAAGAATTAGGCCTAGTTATAGTAGCATGTTTCACATAACAGGATTTTGTTTGTTTGTATGAGCACTTGTTATAGCGCCCCTTCAAGCACGCTACTCAGAGGCGCTCCCGACTGCAGAGCGGACACTGCATCGGAGTTTCACGCCGAAGCGCTAAGCAATTGCGAGTGAAGGACTTGTCCAAGGTCCCTACGCGGCGACTTGAGGTGGATTCGAACCTCGAACCTTCAGGCTTCAAGGCAACGACGCCACCACTACACCAACGAGGCCCACAATGGATGGTAACAAGGAAGGCCCTAAAGGACGAATCTCCCGCTATAGCTATCAGGGACACCTATTTACTCACACTACTTTAGCAATGACGCCCTTGTCGAAATTGACCGCCATTTTGTATCGAAGTGGCAACCCTGAGTTCCAAGGACTCGCTTAGCTAGCTGCCAGGCAACGCCGAGCTTTCTCGGTTGTAGGACCGTCCATCTGGAAGTACCTCCATCCTTCAAAGCTGGATTTATTACATCTGACCAATCAAATTTTGTTTCGTAAAATTAATCTCCTAAGTCTTTTCGTTTGCCGTGGCTGGGCTGGGTTGGGAGCGTTCCTGAGTAGGTTTCTTGAAGTGGCGATATTTTAAGTCCATAGAATGAATGAATGAATGAATGAATGAATGAATGAATTTTTACACTCTCTTACAGGGCATTTTTCAGCGTGCAGTTGTACACAAAATGCGTAGTTCTAAATAGATTTGCGCAGTTGTAAAAGCAGTTCCATGCAGTTAAAAATAGTTGAAAACAGTTCTTTTGTCCTCCGATTGGAAGTAATTTACCATTGAGGAGGGGAAAGAAAAGCGGTCGTGCAGTTAAAAAATTCCTTAAAACAGCCCTGCTCTCTGATCTGCTAACGGGTCGCTCTACCGAAACCGCGTTCCTTTGTAAAGTGTACGCATAGCGAATGAACCATATAATATTGCCAATTCGCGGAGGCCACAACCGTCATTCGTTCTAATTGCTTGTTGAGTGGAGTAATAAATTTAAAGTCGATCATTATCGCCGCAACTTGAGTCTGGTTGCGAACCGGAAATTACCGGATAACATCGACTTGATTTGGCAGATCGGTTGGTTGGCTATCACGTATTATTGTGCTGTTGAAAAACACTTGGAGAGAGCGGCAAATGATTGTACATCTAGGCTTATATGCGAAGGAGAGAAGAAAGAGGGTAGGCCTAAGTATAGGAGGGAGGATGAATAGAGAAGAGTAGGCCTATTGGGAACGGAGAAGAAGAATAAAGGATGAGCAGAGAGAAAAGAGACAGCCACATAGAGACAGACAGAGATAGATTAGAGATATACCTAGAGAGTAAGAAAGTAAGAAAGCAAAGAGAGACACAGAGACAGACAGAGACAGGCAGAGACAAACAGAGACAGACAGAGACAGAGACAGACAGAACGAGACAGACAGATACTGACAGAGACAGACAGAGATAGATAGGTTAGAGGTAGCTAGATAGCAAGGGAGAAAGAGAACAAAGAGATACACGGAGACAGACAGATAGACAGAAATAGAGAGGTTAAGGGTAGCTAGATCGAAAGGGGAAAAGATAGAGAGCAAAGAGAGACAGACACACAGAGACAGACAGGGACAGACACAGACAGAGACATACAGAGATAGACGTTTGAGGTAGCTAGATCGAAAGGGAGAAAGAGAGCAACGAGAGAGAAAGACACAGACAGAGAAAGACAGAGATTGATACGTTAGACAGAGATAAAATAGGCACAAGATATACAACTAATCGGCCACCATCAAATCAACGCGACCACCATGATATCCATCGTCCTTAAAATCAACACCCCTCTCATAGGCTTCACTGACCTTTATCCTTCAGGACGCCTGGACACCGCGAGAATCCGTGCAGAGCAGTCCGTCCCAGAATCCACAGTTCGTTCGGGTGTAAGCTTACCTCTCTGATCCTAAACTTAAATCCAAACTCTCAACCAACAGTCTAAAACGAAGATGAAATAAATTGATACAGAGGCCTACATACAAGCTGATGTTTATTTATACGTTTTCATATTGCAATGTCATCATCGCAGTTATAACCTCGCCCTTCCCCACACCCACACATCGTTCCCCCATTCAAGGATTGTTGCTTGTCCTGTTTAATCCAGAAAGTGCGGGTGGTAACTGGACTGTCGTTGCAGTTGTACAAGCAATGATGACCAATTCGTCGCAAGACAAAGACTTCTGTGTCCGTAGGGCCGGTCTCGAGGGGGTGCGGGGAGGGGGAGGGGGGTTCGGGGGGTGCGCGGGTGGGTGCGGGGCGGGGCGGGGGTACGGGAGGGGTGCGTGTGGGGGTTGGCGGGAGGGTGGGTGCGGGGGTGCGGGTGCGGCAGCAAGGACAAGTAAAGAGTTTAGAAGGAAAGAGGTGGAAACCAGTGGCGGCGCCAGGATTTCAGTTTGGGGGGGGGGGGGCTGAAGCCTCGCGGAAAAAATTTCACATTTTCATCCGTCTAAATTTCTGACGACCTTTTTTGTTTAGTCGTCAGCCGAAAATCGTGGATATTTTAATGTAAAAAAATTCGGATGGCCCTTTTTTAGGGGGGGGCTGAGCCTCTTGTAGGGGGGGGCTTAAGCCCCTCCAGCCCCACCCCCTAGCGCCGCCACTGGAGGAAACTTGGGTAGAGGATGATATGGAGGAGGAAGAGGAGATGAAGAGAAGGAAGGCTGCGTAGTTTAATCAAAAGAAATAATATTCATATGGGTCAAACGCATTGCAAGTGCGCACCTTTACAGAGAATTGAGCTGAACATACTGTACCAACTCGGTCTATTGCGTCTTTTTGTTGTGTCACATGCTTCACTTCTAAATATATACAATCATACAAATATGCATGCATATATATACAATAGACATGGGCGTCCGCAGGAATTTTTCTAGGGGGGCGCAGACTTTTATAAAGGCCTAATTGTCAGAGGGGCTAAATAGGTTGTCGAAAGCAACCGACGACTCCACCTTTGATGCTTGCACCTTCTACACTGGCTCCCTCTCGATCCTCTGTCACGGAACCCAGCATGCGAAAAAGCATAGACATTCATTGTCAAAACTGTTATGATAGCCTAGTGAAATTTTATGTGACTGAAATCTGACCTTAGTCTTCAAATAACAATTGCAGGCCTAATCGTCTGATTCATCTGGGTTCTGATATCCAAACTGATTTATCACTTCATGAATCCGTTTTGCTGTCTGGAACTGTTTCTGAAGTATGATATAGGCCTACATGTACAATGTAGACCTACATACGTACATTCTTTATACAAAGACCTGCTAAACGGTCGTCACTGCATGGTTGTTGAACGAATGAATCCATGTTTCCACCTTCCAATTATAAGCGTACCATATTGAATGATCTTTCTATGGTGCCCGCTGTAGGCCAATACTGGTATTTATAGTTTATAAAGTCTGACCAATTACAGAACTCATCTTCAATGGAAAACAAAACATCCCTTGACTGCGTGTTTCGTTCCTAACAAATTACCCTTCGCTCTGCGGGAAGCGTTTGGTCCCTTGTGTTGGGACCTCAACCTGTCAGCAAGGTCGTAACTTTCCCAATTAAGATAGAGCTTATCACAGAGGTATTGGCTATATTCCTCTGTTCACTACTCATCCATTCCCGTCTCTCTCTCTCCCATCGTACATTATATATATATATATATATATAAATATATATATATATATTGATTAATTACTGTGACGGATGGCTGGGTACCGCACTGACCACAGGTTAATATCAGATGTGTTTGATACAAGAATAGGCTATTAATTAGGGTCCGTGTAGTGTTACGGTAGAACTAGTGCTAATATAATTTGAGGGTAAGCCAATTAAGATCCTTCTGGACACATGTGCAATAAGTGTGCATGTCTATAAATAATTATATGCAATCGTGTACATGAGCACATAGGAGACACTAATTGTGCGCATTATATGCCCTAATTAGACCATGGTTGAAAGTAATGGAGTTTGAAATTTTGACGCTTCAATGGACTTGGCATTAATTTGCTTAGGAGGATTGGAATAGGTTTCTAGATACATTACGCATCTAATCTATCTAGATGGTCATGGATAAGACAAACAATGGGACAATGGGATAATCACGTGTCTATTGGCGAGTTGTGACTGGTGGCTATAATAGCCTAATACATCAAGGTCAAACCATGCAACTATCAGCTTTTGTCTCCAGCTGTTGCCCTCGGTCAGTTAGTGTTTCACAGTTTCACACCTCTAAAGAAGTCGCAGTGACTCTCAGTTCATGTTTATTTGTCGCAAACAGCGTTGAACTCGACCGACCCCGTCAAGGCCGTAGCCATGATCTGATTGGAGGGGGTTTACCATTTTTCGGAAAAATTTTCTGACGACCGTTTTTTAGTGGTCGAAATTTCTTAACCATTTTTTAGTCATCACATATCCTTTTCTTAGGATTTTCGCACGAAAACCGTTCATCGAGGCTCCTAGTCTCGGTTTCCAGAGGACCAGAGGCAGAGTATATATGACATAAGTAAGTAAGTATGCATGTATATCGGCCTATGTAGCCTACTTATTTGAACCGCCTGCAAACGCACTGCGAGAATAAAAATTATCATAATAGGCTATGTAATTAAATAATATCATATGAAGCAATAAACATAGACATCTTTGTAACTGTGAGAGAGAGAGACAGACAGAGAGAGAGACAGACATAATAGAAAATCAGTGCAAAGTCTAATGCAAATCACACTAGTTTAATGCAACAGCATGTAAAATGAATTTCACGGTTGTGCGAACAGACCGTGCGAGTAGGTAACATACGTCACACATAGTTGCCTCTGTTAAAATATGTAGTCTGTGGTATCACTATGGCAACGCTGTGCGATACAAGATTTATATGTTGTTTATTTTTTGCGTAAAAGTTGTATTTTCGCAAATTTTAGCCGTTTTGCAGCCGTATAAATTACCGATTTCTTCAAAGAATGCTACAATAAACTATTTAATTGACCGTCTGTGGTCGTCGTGACTCAGTTATGAACAGCATGGCGGTTGTGGCAATGTAAAGTTTATTAAGAAAATGTCTTTCTCCGCTAGAAATTAAACGATAGGCTTTTGATTTGAAGTTGGTCTATATCGGAGAGTTTTTCCCTCGCTCGAATAAGCTTGGGAGTTGATAGAAGCACTTGCGTGCGTTGCGCTTTTGTTATTTTTAAACTCGAGATTAGTACAGAGACCGCGACCATGTTGACGATAAGTAATGCCAGTATGGAGATGTTTGCGAATTCGTGCAGCATCGCAGATGTTGATCCACCGCAAGTGAAAAGGTCAACACTGTTGGACACGATGCAGATCGTAGAGCCAAGAGTCAGCGTTCCTGTACCTAACCACATTTTAGACACAAGTACGGGTTTCTACAATTTACATAGCTTTAATGGTAACGATGGTGATTATGATTGCAATGAGAGTGACGTGTGAATGTGATGCATCATAGATATATTCATATTTAAATCCTACCACCCTTTAATTAATTGCTTTATTGACTGACTGACTCACTGACTGACTGACTGTTTGGCTGGCTGGGTGGCCGACTGACTCACACTCATTCTTCACTCACTTGCTCACTCGCCTGCTTGCTCAATCATTCACTCATTCATTCACTCTTTCGCTTGCTCGCTTGCTTGCTCACTCACTCGCTGTATTTAATAGTTTGGTAATACTGTTAATTCTTTCCTGCATTCTGATACTGAATTGGATCCATCAATAGCTAACAATAATTGATTAAAGACTCATGCATAATATCAATGTCACTATAGAAGCTTCCAGATTATTGAAGATTAGGTTGGATATATGATCAGTGTAGCAACAATAGTAAAAATTCAAAATTTATTCATGATTTTTCTCTATGCCTTTATTAATTATCGTATCATTGTTTTGCTATTATTATCATTACTGCTGTTGCTATTGTTATCACAAAAATTAAAGGTGCGTGTGAATAATTAATGCCAAAAAATTGTGGAGCTCTGGGACTGGCGACCTTACGAAGTAGTAACTGCTCATAGATTTAAAACTTTCAAACAGAAATAGCACAGGTAGATGGAACAACTAAAAGCTTAAATAGCTTGCCGAGCCTGTTAACTGTGACTGTTTATTGCGTTTGTTCATGAAAGAATTATTTGTCTGTTGGTTCAGAATTGTACCGTAAAGTTGCTGCCAATGGCTCGATACGGGTCGACCCAATGGTTGTCCACTTCGCGGGCTTTGAACCGGGTCGAAGTCTTAGCCAGCGGTTGGACCTTCAGAACATGTCGACCGACATTCAACAGATGCACATCATTCCGCCGCAGACAAAGTACTTTAAAATCAAGTACACCAAAAACGTAAGCAGTATCACATTACAAATATGGTAGCATCTGTTGCAAATAGTGTCTTTTATGTGTAGTCTCTTTGCTTGTGCTATCTGCTAAATGTATCTGTAACAAAGTAGTAATCGTAATTGTAATCGTAATTGTAATCATATTCCTAATCGTAATTGTAATCTCCAAATTTCAGTAATACACAGGCTTCTTTCTAAAGCACCGCTCGAAAGCCAAGCACGGGGCACCAGCTTATTTTCATCAGCTATATCGTAGTGGTATCAGTCACAAGTACCGTAGTATCAGTTTGCTGGTTTCGCTCACCTGTTTGCTGGTTTCGCTCACCTGTTTGCTGGTTTCGCTCACCTGTTTGCTGGTTTTGCTCACCTGTTTGCTGGTTTCGCTCACCTGTTTGCTGGTTTCGCTCACCTGTTTGCTGGTTTCGCTCACCTGTTTGCTGGTTTCGCTCTCCTGTTTGCTGGTTTCGCTCACCTGTTTGCTGGTTTCGCTCACCTGTTTGCTGGTTTCGCTCACCAGTTTGCTGGTTTCACTCAAGAGTTTGCTGGCTTCGTTTGTGCACATCAGCCAAATTATCTTTATGATCCCTCATCATCGATAGCAAACTCTTGGGTAAAGAAAATAGAATATGCCCACAGCTGTTGTTTGATATTTTTATTTTATTTTATTTTTGAAAATAAATTTTCATCATCTGTTATTCTGTTATCTTTCCATTTTCTAGCGGAGGTTGGTGGCTGGATTTGTACTGCCTTGTCTGATCGAATTTTTTCCCGACGAATGGCGATACTATTACGACTGCATCCGAATACATTGTAAGGTCAGTAACTGAAGGCCTTGACCGCATGACCGATAGGAATGGCGTTGTTCAGAATACTTTGTAAATATACCTTTTACGTGTTTATTGCTTCTAAAGTGAAAAAAGAGTTGCGTTAATTAAGCGAGACCTCTGTCAGTTTTGGCGTGAGTGATTTGAGATTGTGTTTTTTATTCTGCTTGTTGCTTTGTTTATACGGGTATGGACTTAATTACACCCACCTTAAGACTGTTCTTTTTTGTGGAGAGAGGAGTTTAGCCGTGAGTGATTCTGAGTAGGTAACCTTGAAGCAGCTCTATATAAGTCTCAATGAATAAACCCTCAGGCTACCAATCTTTTTTGTGACATGGACAACCAAGGGGGAGAGGGGAGTGGATACCACCCTCTTGGTAGCCCGAGGGTTAATGTAAATTATTGTATTATCTGTTTTTTTATTTGACGCAGGGTGAGAAAAACCTCATCGTCCCGATTCACGCCTATCCTGTCATGAACACTTCGGAATTCCCCGAGATCATCGATTTCCCCGCAGTTCCACTTGGTGACACGTGTGTATCATATTCTTATCATTGCCATCTCTTATCTTATCGTGAGATATAATTACTATTAGCATACCACCCACATATTGGGAGACAAGGGCATTTGCTCCCCCCACTGACAATTGACATCTATAGATTCTAACGGCTGCATTTTGGTTTTTAATAAGCTTCTTTGCACTGAACCATTTTTGCTTCTAATGATGCACAAAATACAACTGAGAAATTAATATTTAAAAGCCTCTATGATATTAATTATTAATGATTAATGAATAACGATTAATGATTAACTATTAATGATTGATGATTAATGATTAATGATTAATGATTAACGATTAATGATTTAATTATTAATGATTGATGATTAATTATAATTATTAATTATTATTTAATTAATTATTAATTATTTTTTATTTATTAATGATTAATTATTAATTATTCTCTTCATTTCTTTCTGCTTCGCATTTTTCGATTTCTTGCTGAAAAACTAGAACCATGGCCATTGTATTTTATACCTCCAGCGAAAATAAAATATCTATTGGTGCCATTAATTTTATTAACTGTTTCCTTATGCACTGAAAATTTTGTCTTGCTTAGAAAAACAAAAGTCTTTCCACTGAGATGTCATGCTCCGGTGGATTTCGAGTTCCGGCTCACCTACCTTCAGCCGCATCCGTCTTACAAGGTCGAACCAATGACAGGTGAGAAGTCTTGGCCTTTGACATGTACCCTGACATGTCTTAGCCCTCCACTCCCTTGGGGTGATGGTTGAATGGGTGCCTAGCAGGCTGCTCTGCAGTTATATAATTTTGTGTATAAGCTGGTAGCTTGCATTTAGCTTTATGGTGGCACATTGGAAGGGTTGGAGTTTATGATTACGATTACAATTGTATCGCATTGTAAGTGGGAAGAAGTCTAGAATAGTGCCCTGAATAATACCAATGAATTTTTTGCGCAAGTAAACTGGATACTTCTGTGATGTTACTATTATTATTATGATTATTATTGTTGTTGTTGTTGTTACTTACTTGCCTGCATAAATTCCCACATACTTACCTACCTATCTACTTACTGACAGACATACCTACTTTCCTGCCTGCCTGCCTACCTTACTACTTACTGACCAATCGACCTTGACACGAGTAAATAGAACATTTCTGTGAAGTTATTAGCATTATTATTATTATTATTATTGTTGTTGTTGTTGTTGTTGCTGTTGCTGTTGTTGTTACTTACTTGAATTATCACTTACATACTTACCTACCGATCTACTTACCAACATGGCTACCTACTTAACCTACTTACCTACCTTCTTGCCTGCCTGCCTCCCATAACCCCACTTACTAACCCATCTATTTCCTTTTAAAACAGGCATTGTTCCATCGAATGGAGAGGTGGATATCTTCGTGACCTTCAGTCCAACGTCCTTCAGTTCTGCGCTGATGAAGATGCAGCTGGAGATCTCGCAGTTCCTCGCTCGACCTCTCGTCTGCATCGTCACTGGACGATGCCTTCCTGGAATGAAAAGGTTTGCCATCGGCCTATCCCCCTGGAGGAGTTCTTCCGGGTTTTTCCATTTGTACGTTGGGAACCTGTTTAGTGTTGCATTCCTGGTTGTGCTACATGCTGCTTCTAATATCTTCATATTCTATTCCATTCTGTTGCATTTTATTCTATTTCACACTATTCTATCGTGTTCTATTTTACTTACATTCCTACCTGTTGCCTGCCTGCCTCCAACCCACCCACTTACTAACTTATCTATTTCCTTTCCTGAAATGAAAAAGTTTGCCATCAGCCTCGTGGAGAAGTTCTTCCAGTTTTACCATGCATGTACATTTGGAACCTGTTGTGCTCCATGCTACTTTTAATATCTTCATTATTCTATTCCATTCTATTGTTGTTCTGCTCTATTCTATTCTGTACTAATGTATTCTAGTCTATTCTATTCTGTTCTGTTGTCTTTTATTCTATTCCACACTATTCTATCGTGTTCTATTCTATCATATTCCATTCTGTTACATTCTATTATATTCTATTCTATTCTAGTTACAGATTTATAAAGTGCATCTCTTAGTGCCACCTAATCAGAGGTGCTCCCAGTGCATAAAGCTCCTCACAAAGATAGCTCAGTATCGTCGTTTTTAATTTCAAAATGACAGTTCGCAGTGTGATTGCAGTTTTTTTAATGTAGTATGCAGAATCAAGTTTTTTTTCTGTCGAATGCACTCCACTGGAGCTACTTCGTCTGCTTTCCGCTCTTACTGTTCAAGCATTTTTTCTCTATTGAACTCAGAACTGTACCTTTTTGAGGCGCTCGAGTAGGGAGCGCTTCTGAATATTCTCGTAAAAAGGTGACAAAGAAATTCTTTGAATGAATTATTGATGGTTCCTCTGACCAAGGTTAGTCAGTTAAATGATTATAAAGGCTGCTCATGAATGTTGTGTTCAATCAATTCTAGCGAGATCCTACGTGCGATGGATCGCCCTTCGGAGCCCGCTGGGGCCCTTCAGTCGACTCTCGATCCAACAGCGATCTCGCCGCTCGATCGATCGCGCAGTCGAAAGCTGAAGACGAAAAGCCCTCGAGCGGGAACGATGTTGGAGCGAGAGACGCAGGTATACATGGAAGTGTCTTACTCCAGATGCTCTTTCTCACTCAGCTACGGTATATATCTAGATGCTGGAAGGAATCAGTGTGTGTGTGTTTGTGTGTTGGTGTATGTGTGTGTGTGTGTATGGGTGTGTGTGGTGTGTGTGTATGCAGTGTGTGTGTGCGTGTGTGGGCGTGTGTGTTTGTGTGTATGTGCATGTGCGTGCACCCGCATGTGTGTTTTTAGGTGTGTGTGATTGTGTGTGTGTATGTTTGTGTGTGTGTGTCTGTGCGTGCGTGCGTGTGTATATATACAGAGGCGTGGCAGCCCTTAGAAAGTGGGATAGTTATGGAAAGCATTCTGGACACTAGCATTTTTAAAAAGCTTTTCTTGACTCCCCCGTCCCATATCCGAACGAAAACTCAACGGATTTGAACAAATCATATTTTTCAGAGTGATGTGGTACAATACACACTAAACCACTCCATGGCAGTGCCACTGTATATGTACGTGTTTATGTATGTTTGCGTGTATGCATGTGTGTATGATTATGTATGTGTGTGATATGCGTATGTATGTATAGCGTCGTATATGTGTGTATGTGTACTATGTATGTATGCTTGCATGCATGTGTGCATCTGCGTATCTGTGTTTGTATGTATATGTGAGTGCATGTCTGTGTGTGTGTGTGTGCATGTACTTATGTGTATGCAAACTGTGTCTATATATATGTGCGTGTGTGTTTGTGTGTGTGTTTGTGTGTGTCTATATGTGTGTGTGTGTTTGTGCGTGTGTTTGTGTGTGTGTGTCTATATGTGTGTGTGTTTGTGTGTATGTGTCTGTGTGTGTGTTTGTGTGTGTCTATATGTGTTTGTGTGTGTGTGTGTGTGTATGCGGGTGTGTGTCTATATGTTTGTGTGTGTGTGTGCATGTGTTTGTGTGTGTGTGGGTATGTGTGATTTTATGTAACGCTGTATGTGTGTGTGTTTGTGTGTGTGTGTTTGTGTGTATGTCTATATGTGTGTGTGTGTGCATGTGTTTGTGTATGTGTGATTTTATGTAACACTGTATGTGTGTGTGTTTGTGTGTGTGCTTGTGTGTGTGTGTATGTGTGTGTGTGTGTGATTTTATGTAACGCTGTATGCGTATATATATTTTATTTCATTTGTTCTATCTCTAGGTCATCGAACGCGATGGTGTTCGCATTCCACCCGACCTCAGCAATCCCCATTCCGTCGGATTTGTTCTAAATCAGAAACCGGGAAAGCTTCGCGTCAAGGACCTTCACTCAAGTACATAGACTTTAAAACACGACAAAAAACGGATTAGAAATGGAATGAAACCTCGATTTTTAATTTAAAAACGAAAAAACGAGAGAAAAACTGAAAAACGAAATATAATTGGACTTTGTTGAATCTTGTAATGCAGTGTAAAATAAAATAACCTCGTTTATGCAATTATATGTTGATCAGCAAGCCAATAGCACAGTTTTACTACTGATGGGAATAATAGTGATGTGAGTTTTTATGTGAAGGCCATGACTGATGGCAGATATTTTTCTAAGGTGGAAACCATGGGCGACTGTAGATTGACCTAACTTTGCAACAGGTGGCAAAACTTGATGGTCACAGTTAAAGTTACAGGAGGAGCATGAGCCTGAAGGGTGCAGAGCAGGAAATTAAGAACATGAGTATTTTTCTTAGAAGTTTCTGAATGTGACTTGCTTGGTTTCACCTTGTGGATCACTATTAAACCTACAAGTATTAGTTTCAAAATAGGTGTCAATTTTTCAGGGGGCAACTGCCCCTCCTGCCCCAGTGTGTGAGTGCCCAAGTCTCAAGCACTGCTGCTTCTACACTTCGTTCTTTTATGTATGTGGGTGTATGTGTGCTTGTGTGTGTGTACACTGTATGTGTGTGTATGTATGTGTGTGTCTTCAAACTGGGAGCGCCTCTGGTTAGCTTGTGAGAGACACTTTGTGAGTTCATGAATGGAAATAGAATAGAATAAGTAATGATCGTGATAATTATAGATTAGATTGGATTAGATTGAGTTAGAATTGGATTAGATTTGATTAGCAGTGAATAGAATGAATGGGATTAGATTTGATTAGCAGTGAATAGAATTGTTTTCATTTGTTTCTACAGCTGTGTTTGGAGCACAGTCTCAAACGAAAGCACTGACACGACAGATGAAGGTAACCAATCTGCTTTGCTATGTATGCGTATTTATGGCATGTATGCATGCATACAAACGTACATACATAAATACAGACATTCACTCACATAACCGATACATTCATACATGTACAATTGTACATGCATAGCATACATGCATGCATGGGTACATACGTACATACATGTACATCATTCAACCATGGATGCACTACTGGGGCACTACTGCTTATTATCCATGCATATTTACCGGTACATAGAACTGTATGTATATTGTAAAATTTATTTTATACATAAACATACAATTTATTTTATACATAAACATATGCATGCATGCATTAACATAAACACTTATTTTCATCTTTATCTTTGTACTAATTCGCATCCTAATTTACATGTGATAGTCAGAGCAATATGACAGCACCATTGTGGGGGCGTGGTGGTGTAGTGGCTATGTTCATTGCCTTACAGCTGGAGGGTTGCAGGTTCGAATCCACCTCAAGTCGCCGCGTAGGGACCTTGGGCGAGTCCTTCACTCGCAATTGCTCAACACTTCGGTGTGAAACTCCGATGCAGTGTCCGCTCTGTAGTCGGGAGCGTCTCCGAGTAGGGAACTTGAAGGGTTGCTATAACAAGTGCACATACAAACAATTGAAACGTGTCTGTCTGGAGAGGCTGAACAGTGAACATCCATAAACCAATCCAGCTTTGTTTTTACTTTCTTCATTTCACTCAGCCTACACTGTCATTGCTGTTCCTATCATCATCATTGTTGTTGTTGTTGTTATTGTTGTTGTTGTTGTTTGTAGGAGGCCATGTTCGATGTTGCCATTCGAAAGGACGTGTACAGCGAGAGACAGAATCAACTGAGATGGCAGGTCAAACGTGGGGAGGAGCCTGTAACGTCCGAGTTCTGTTCTCGCGTTCTAGGGGACAGGGAGGAGGCTGAACGAACATACCAGGTTCTATTTTGCATATGCATTGTATCATATTCATATTTATATACACACTATTACACGGGCATGCATGTGTAATAATTGTGTATGCATATATATATATATATATATGTATATATATATATATAATTCATTCTTTTGACTTATATAGCACTCCTTCTAGAAACAACCAACTCAGGAGCATTTCCAGCACAGCCACGGCAAATGACTAAAGACTTGATAGGTCAGACATAGTAAATGCCGTACAGCCAAGAAAAATATATATAAAAATATATATGCATATGCGATTATACGTATACATATACATATGCATATACATACGCATATGCATATACATTTACATATGCATATACATAGACATATGCATATACATATGCATATACATATACATATGCGTATACATATACATATGCATTTACATATACATATGCATATACGTATACATATGCATATACATATGCATATGCATATACATATACATATGCATAGGCATATACATATGCATATAGTAATAGTAATAGTAATTGAACATTTATATAGCGCCGCTCACAGATTCAGTGGCGCTATACATATACATATGCATATACATATACAAACACATATGCATATACATTAGGGCATAGTGACGAGAAAGAATTATGTTTGGCATATATTAATTTGTTGCTCCTATGCATATAATAGTGTCTGGTATAGAAATTTTGTTTCTGACATGCTGCTTAACTTTGCCGCCATGGCCCTGAAGTTATTCGAGTACACCGTACTATTGAGCATTGCATCAACACTGCTAAAATTTGACCATTTTCTTATCTGAAGTAGTAATTAGGCCTAAAAATAGGAATATTGTGAGCCACATTTTATGGCACAGCATGCAAATTTGCTTGGCAATTCCAACATCAATGAGTCACAAGCAAGTGGTCGTCCATAAAAGACGTCACGCAGTTTAGGGCGATCCCCATTTACCCCTCGTCACAGGTTAAAACAAAAGCCACATGATATCTAGCAATGAACTGTCACAAATCGTCATAGATGTGTGACCACTGACCCACTCCCCCTCCAGTTACGTGACGTCATTTATTTACGGTACCAATGCATTATTCTAACTTAAAAAATGGAATGAATTATTAAAGTTGAGAAAAACTTGTGGTCCTTAGTTACGCTTCTCGAAATGTTCACATGGTGACAATGCGTTTCACTCATATTATAAAGTCCACTTCCTTTTTGTGGTATAATATACCAAAATATTATTTGACCATGTTTTTGAGGAATTCACGCTTTCTTCAAATGTGGCCTTCTCTACGTTCTTTGTCACAAACGGACCTTGCTGCGTCAGTACTACCTGTTACAACTTTGACTGCATGCTTTTGGCAATGGTATTTTCAAGATCTAACATAGGCCTTCTGCAAGTTTTAATGTGTTCGTTAAGATCATTTTCTTAAACTTGCTTATTGGAAGTTCAAGTATAGAAACATCCAACCAGTTAACTAGAACACAATAGACAGTGGCTACAAAATTTAGTTTTGGGATTGTGAATGTTCTAGTATCACATGAACTGCTATTGGACAACGATCAGTTTCCTTTGCTAGTTTAATTCTTCTGGCTACCAGTTCTGCACGTTTTTTCTCATAAATCAGCATATTCACTTAAACATTTTCTGGGTAATCATAGTAGCCATTCTGTTGAATACATTTATCAGCAACCTTTCTCTCAAAGTATGGTAGGAAGCTTGATTAAATGATGAGCAAATAAATATCGTAACGTCAACTCATTGAAATGGAACATGCAGATGAACCATTGGAGAGGACGCCTTGCATGTAACTCCAGTTTTCTTATTATACTCCATTGTCACAACATGCATTCCTTTATTTACCGCGGTACCAACACAGTCAACAGCTATTATTGAACTGAAAGAAACATCATTAGGCCTATCAGACAAGAATTCGCGCATTGCTTCGAAAATTCCTGCGACTTATCCACTCTTTGGTGAGCTATGCCCTAAATAAAGTGATCCCATGCAGTTCTCGTATCAAACATGTATAAGCTTACTCTTCCATTATTTTATATTTACGACCAAATGTCTGCAAACAAGCAGTTATATCTGTCCTATGCCATCAAAAGACAATACTCTAGCTTGAAGCCTTTCTTCTCTTCCATCGGATAATGTTTTACAAAACCTTTCTCTCTTTCTCTTCCCACAATCTGTCAGTAGCTGAACTCTGACATCTCAGTCACAATTCCATAATTCACAAGTAGGCCCAAGCCTACTTCTGTTGTAAGTGCAGCACAGACAGTACTGCATTGGAGAAACTGCATTCCCTTGACAAAGCTGAGAGTGACTTGATGTAGCGAGAACATGTTTTTCCTTCAGATCGCATATAAACATGATTCTGACGCTGTGGAATCGGAGTCAACTGTATCACAGCTAGAATAATTATTGTCTGTTGTATCATCTATACTTTACACAGTCCTTGGGATTTATAATATTTATTGTTATTCTCTTTCCTTTCTCTTTCTTTTATGTCTATTTCTCCATGACCATAGTTCTCGCGTTTGCACAGTATGTGTTTTTGCCATGGTTTGCAGCTACGAAAGTAGACTAACCTTCAGGTGCTCGGCGGCAAAGTTAGATGCAATAAATTTGATGCAATTTTTCTTCAGTTCTTTCATTTAGGACCTGGAGCAACCTTTTAAGTTATGCCAAAGTTCATTTTAAACGAAAACATTTTTCTTGCTATACCCTAATATACATATCCATATACATATACATAATATACATACACATATGCATATACATATACAGTATATAGATATAATATTTACAGGGTGCGCCAAAAAAAAGTAATCCCCTACGGTTTTTTGCCAATATCTTGGCCAAACATACGAATTTTTAAATGAAACTTTTCAGTCTTAAAGGCAATTTATATCTACGTACAATGGTCAAATTACCAAAAATATTTCAAACGGAACAAAAGTTACACCACTTTTAGGGAGGCCACCCACCGTTTTTTGACGATTCAAAAACGAAGCGCAAAAAAATTAGGTTTTTTGCCAATATCCTGGCCAAAAGTGAGAATATCGAAATTAAATTTTACAGGCTTATAGACAATTCATATCTGCACATGGTGTTCAGATTTCATCAAAATATTTCAAACAGGAAAAAAGTTATATCACTTTTAGTGAGACCACCCACCGTTTTTGACGATTCAAAAACGAAACGCAACAAAAAGTAACAAAAACACGATTTTATTAAGTCTCATCTCAAATAACTGTTGTCAAATGACCTTGGTAGTGCTTCGCAACTTGTGCTCAATGCGCCCACCACCCGTGCCAAAACTTCTTTTGATTCTCTTTGCAAAGTTCTTGATGGACCTGTTGATTAAGCTGATAGATTCCTTATTTACCAATTTGATCGTCATCTTGCTAAGTGACTTCTCAGTGGCACGCAGCTACGCTGGTGCCCTGTTTCTTTTATAAATAGTAACAATAATGATCATCTGGCAATATCAAGGTCATTTTGACAACAATTATTTAAGATGAGACTTAATAAAATCGTGTTTTTGCTACTTTTTGCTGCGTTACGTCTTTGAATCGTCAAGAAACGGGGGTGGCCTCACTAAAAGTGGTATAACTTATGTTCTGTTTGAAATATTTTGATGGAATCTGACCACCATGTGCAGATATGAATTGTCTTTAAGTATGTAAAATTTCATTTCGATATTCTTTGTTTTGGCCAAGATATTGGCCAGAATAATTAAATTGTTTTTTTGTTACTTTTCGTTACGTCGCGTTTTTGAATCGTCAAAAACCGGTGGGTGGCCTCACTAAAAGTGATATAACTTTTGTTCCGTTTCACATATGGTTATGAAATTTGGCTATTGTACGTAGTTATGAATTACCTTCAAGCCCGTAAAACTGGATTTGAAAAATTCCTATTTTTTGCCAAGATATTGATAAAAAAGCCGTAGGGGGATTACTTTTTTTTGGCGCACCCTGTATATGCTATTATTTACATATTTGTTTGTTTGTTTGTTATCCAATGCAGGATATGAATCATAATTGCTAAATGAGACGACGATGTTCATTCGCATTGATGTATGTATAATTATATGTCATGGGTCATTGTGTTGCGTTCTTTCCAGTTGAGAAGAGGTGACCTTGATGGAGACGACGAATGTGGTCGAACGGTTGCACGACTGACGTGGAGACGAACGACCAGACTCGCTTCAACGGTTAGAAAACAAATCACATTCTTTTAATGGGATCCCTGTTCTAGCTACAGCAGCCGGAGTGATGGCTTTGTTATCCGATCATTGTCTATATTGTTATCGTCATTATCGCCGTCGCTGTCGTCGTCGTCATTATCGTCGTCGTCATAGTCGTCATCATCATCGTAGTCGTCATCATTGTCGTCGTCGTTGTCGTCATCGTTGTCGTCATCATCGTCGTCGTCGTCGTCTCGTCATCATCATCATCGTCGTCGTCGTCGTCATCATCTTTGTCGTCGTCATCGTCATCATCATCATCATCATCATCGTCATCTTTGTTGTCGTCATCGTTGTCGTCGTCATCATCATCATCACCGTCGTCATCATCATCATCATCATCATCGTCGTCGTCATTGTGAAAAGAACCATTAAGTCACCATGGACATCAGAGCGCACATTGCAAGTGGAAAGGGGAGATAAAAGTCTGCCTAATAAGTAATTTTATGATGACATACTTTCAGCTGTTGAACTGTTTTCTATGCTGTCTTCTATTCCGATAGGTGGCGCCACCGGTGGCTGTATTCGATGCCTTCGTCAATGACCTCTGGCTGACGAGACATGCAGCCGTCGACCGCTTTCAGCAAGCAGCTAGGAAGGTATTGTATTATTTTGTATTGTATTGTATTGTACTGTATTGTATTGTTCTGTACTATATTGTACTGCACTGTATTGTATTGTACTGTACTGTATTGTACTGTATTGTATTGTACTGCACTGTGTTGTATTGTATTGTACTGTACTGTATTGTACTGTATTGTATTGTATTGTATTGTATTGTATTGTACTGTATTGTATTGTACTGTATTGTATTGTATTGATACATTTATATAGCGCCTCTCATTCACTCTCAAGAATAACTATTCAGAGCCTCTCAGCATGAAATACTCTGGGGGGGATAATAGCTGAAGATGCAAGGTGGATCTTTAAGTGGCGTTCAGTTTAATATCAAGCAGTTTTTCGCTTGTAATTGTTACAATATTGTTACAATTTGTGGGGCACAGTGGTGTAGTGGTATGGTATGTTATGTTTGTTGCCTTGCAGCCGAAGGGTTCAAGGTTCGAATCCACCCCATGCCGCCGCGTAAGGACCTTGGGCAAGTCCTTCACTTGCAGTTGACGGGCACTTTGGCGTGACCCTCCGATGCAGTGTCTGTGCTGTAATCGGGAGCGCTTCTGGGTAGTGAGCTTGAAGCGGCGCTATAGCAAGTGCACATACAAACAAATATGCAATCATTGCCACAGTATAAATACCGATTTATTTATTTATTTCCACTTATTTTCAATCAACTATTGGGCCTGATCCTCTGCTCTTCCTACTTCCGCCCTCTCCCACTTGTCTGCCATATCCTCCCCCCACACCCACTTTTAGACCTGGGTTAATTATCTATAATACTGTGGTAATGATTGCATATTTGTGTTTCGCACTTGCTATTATTACTCCCACTCAGAATTTCCATTAGGTCCCTCCCAATTTTTAGGACGTGGTTGCGCCTATAACAAGTGACGGCGCGAGGATTTCAGTTTTGGTGGGGGCTGAATCCTCGTGGAGGAAATTTTCCATTTTCATCCGCCAAAATTTCTGACGACCTTTTTTTTAGTCGCTCGGTCGAAATCTCATGTATGGGTTTAATTTTTAGCGAGCTTACCGTGGAAATATTTCAGTTTTACATGTCCCCAAAACCGGATGCCTTTTTTTAGGGGGCTTAGCCCCGGTTTGCCTTTCATAGGGGTGGCTTAGCTCCCCTAGCGCCGCATCTGCCTGTGCTTGGCTTTCGGGGGGGGGCTCAGCCCCCTAGCCCCACCCCTAGCGCTGCATCTGCGCTTGGCTTTCGAGTGACGTTTTTTGGAATTTGGTGATGACTATTAGGATCACAATTAGACACCTTCGAAAGAACGTCCACGTATCTTATAAATATGAGTCAGTCGCGACAAGACGTTAACTTTCTTTTGTATGTCAACTGTAGCTTCTCTCGGTTTTATTATAGTTCACACCGCTGTGACTTTGTCATACATCCATTTGGGTGGAATAAAATATCATGGGTACAATTATTATTTGAGAGGTTCGACTTGCACTCTACCGTGTTACGGAGTGCAGCGTTACATTGCTTGTGCGACAGAATCTATATTGAATGGACTTGAGTTGTCGTTGTGCAGTCAGAAGTTATAATCCGGGTCCCAATCAATCACATAAATTTATATAGCGCCCATTGCAGATATCTAATTAGAGGCTTTCAAGGGCAGAGCAGGCAAGGCGCCTTAAGCTATCTTAAGGCTTTATGATAAATTGTATATATATATATATATATATATTATACTTATATACATTAAATTATATATATAATTATACATTATATTATATATGCTATTATACATTATATTAGTTCTTTTGAATCTTTTCCACACGGTCCTGTCTCTCTGGCCTTGCCATCAAGGGGCGTGGTGGTGTAGTGGGTAAGTTCGATGCCTTGCAGACGAAGGGTTGCAGGTTCGAATCCACCTCAAGTCGCTGCATAGGGACCTTGGGCAAGTCCCTCACATGCAATTGCTCAGCGTGTTGGTGTGAAACTCCGAAGCAGTGTTCACGCTGCAGTCGGGAGCGCCTCTGAGTAGGGAGCTTGAAGGGGTGCTATAACAAATGCACATACAAACAAACATTAATATCATATTTCTTTGACGTGGCTTGATTTGTTTATAATATAAATGTCTGGCGAAGCGTCACTTCTTCATATTTCTCTGGATGAGGAAGTTTTTGTGATATTTATCTCATACTCACCTGTTTCCACTTACATTGAATTATGAGGTTAATCTGTTTGAGTAGCCTATTTAGGAAAGTAAATCATTTTCTCTGTTGATTTTTTAGGTTATAGTTCAGCGTAGAGTGGTGCCAAGGTTACGAGCTCTGAGAAAGCTTCTAGAAGACCCAGAACATCTTCTTAATCCAGAAAATAACACAGCTGGTGAGTTGTTAACCTTGATAATAATTTCAGTTTATTTTATTTATTTTATTTTTTAGTCTATTATGGAATTATTCTGATTATATTTTGCCCATTAGGTTGAGATTTCTTGTATTGTATTTTTTAGCAATTGTAAAGCACCTCTATTAAGGTGAACCGTTCAGAAGCGCTCCCAGTGTGCAAGGAGTCACGATAAGAATCAGGTTTTGAGAGAGAGAGAGAGAGAGAGAGAGAGAGAGAGAGAGAGAGAGAGAGAGAGAGAGAGAGAGAGAGAGAGAGAGAGAGAGAGAGAGAGAGAGAGAGAGAGAGAGAGAGAGAGAGAGAGAGAGAGAGAGAGAACGCTATATAAATCCCATAAATGAATCAATGAATGAATTATTGCAATTATTACTATAACTATATACAGCGGCGCCCGCAGGATTTTTTTCTTGTACGCACAGAAATTTTAATTTTCGATGGAGGGGCGAACAGGGAAAAATTTTCGTTAGGCCGCCGAAAAAACTGATCAACCTAAAAATTTTCCCCAAAACATACCTTTTCTATCCGCCGAAAAAACTGATGACCTTTTTTTTTTTTTAGTCATCAACCAAAAATTTTCCCAAAACATACCTTTTCTATCCGCCGAAAAAACTGATGACTTTTTTTTTTTTTTTTTTTTTTAGTCATTAAACCTAGAATTTTCCAAAGCATGCCTTTTGGGTCATCGCGCTGTCTATGTGCGTACGTCTGCGGGCGCCGCTGCTGTACGCACTTGCGTAAGTGCGTACGCCTGCGGGCGCCGCTGACTATTTACAATTATACATATATATACACACACATAAATATATATATATATATATATTATAGAGTTTGGTGGTAAATTTGTATATTATAATGTGTATATATATATATATATATATATGGGATGCACTGTGCAGTGGTCGGTTCAGTGCCTTCCAGGTTCGAATTCACCTCAAGCTGTCGCGTAGGGACCTTGAGCAAGTCCTTCACTTGCAATTGCTCGTGCGCTTCGTCGTGAAACTCCGATGCAGTGTCCGCTCTGTAGTCGTGAGCGCCGTTGAGTAGAGAAAACTTGAAGTGGCACTATATATAGGAAATGCAAAAAATATATTATATTTAAATAACAAATGACAATATCTGTGATTATTGTTTTTTTGTCAGGCTCTGCTAGTTGTCTGCCAAGACCTGATGCTACAGATGACGGAACTGTAGATGTGCCACAGATGATGAGCATCACAAACGTTTCAAGTGTCACGTTTCCTGTCTACAAGACAACAAGCGAACAAGATGAATTGGTTCGTTCATGTTGAGATATTACTACACGCTGGTATTATATGCAATGTGTTTTGTGTCGTACAGTGCTTATTTCGTAAAAATAAATGTAGTTATGATGATGATGATGATGATGATGGTGGTGGTGGTGGTGGTGGTGATGATGATGATGATGATGGTGGTGGTGGTGGTGGTGGTGGTGGTGGTGATGATGATGATGATGATGATGATGGTGGTGGTGGTGGTGGTGGTGGTGATGATGATGATGATGGTGGTGGTGGTGGTGGTGGTGGGGACGACGACGACGACGACGATGACGATAATGGTATTGGTGATGATGGTGATGGTGATGGTGATGATGATGGTAATGATATGCAAAACTCGTTGCCTTAAGTTCTGTTATCATCTCAATCTGTTGCAGTATCTTTGTATCTGACAGGTGTGATATGAATTTAATTTCTTCTTAGGTGGCCAATGGTCCTGGGTCTCTGCCGTTGAAAGGTCCGCAGGAGATTCGTCTCAAGAGGACCGTGCCTTATTTCGCTCTCAAGGTAAAATCAACAACTCGACACCTTTCAGTTTATGCTTAAGTCTTCAGACAGTTGTAGCTCTAGATTTGTCTAGATTTGTGTTAGATTTATCCCATGTCGATATTGAATATGGGGTGGTGATGATGATGGCTATAACAAAGATGGTGATTGTCATCATTATCATCATTGTCATCGTCGTTGTCATCGTCATCACCACTTCATCATCGTCGTCGTCGTCGTCGTCGTCGTCGTCATCATCATCATCATCATCATCATCATCATCATCATCATCATCATCATCATCATCAATCATCATCATCGTCATCGTCGTCGTCGTCGTCGTCGTCGTCACCATCATCACGCTCACAAAATGTGTGTTAATTTATGTTACCACGATATATTACAATCTAAGTGTTTTTGTCTGTTTGGTCTTAGGTTCCTCAGTTGTACAAACTTCTTGGTTATCGTTCGTTTGATGTTCAAGAATCTTCTTCAAGTTACGTCACAGAGAGTCTCGCCAGACCTTTGCGGACAGGAGCTGAGGTCAGCTAATAGTCATATTCGTATTCCTATTCGTAACTGTAAAATTATTGCATCCGTAAAATTATCGTATTCATAAAATTATCGTGTTCGTAAATGTATCGTATTTGTAAAATTATGGTATTCTTCAATTTATCGTAATCGTAAATTTTTCGTATTTGTGAGTTTCTTGTAATCGTAAACTTATCGTGATCGTAGTTGTAAATTTATCGTAGTCCTGAGTTTATCGAATTCTTAAATTTATATATCGCCACCTGGTGAGAAACTCCTCAGAATGCTATGAGGCGCTCAGGGAACAAATAAAAAATTTATTTCGTTTAAATTATTACAGCTGAATTTCTTGTGGCAGTGCTACAACCATTATTAGAATTGATTGGTAGTACGCAATGAGATCAGGTTAGATTGTTTATGATTGGAGTTGACTTGATTGGCTATTGATTTGATTAAGTTTGTTCTAATCTCGATTTAAATGATTCCATGCTTAGATTTACTATATGTTCATGAAAACAAGTTGCAATTAAATCGGAATTATGGTTTGAAATTTGAATTTAAGCTAAGTTCATTTTCAATAATCTTACATAATTATTGGCTTTAAAACGATGGAAAATCTTGTTTCTTATTATGCCTATATACCTGCAAAGGTATTACCTATGTACCCGAAAATATTCTTATTTAGTATGTATTGTACTGGAATGGTGATGCCTTAATAAGCTTATTGCATACCTGGTAAGGTTTTACTCATGTGGCTGCAAAGGTATTACCTAACACATGTAAAGGTATTTTAACAACGTACCTGCAAAAGTGTTACCTATGTACCAGCAAAGGTATTTATCTATGTCTCTGAAAAGGTATTATCTATAGATTTACTTGCAAAGGTATTAACTATTTACCTGCAAAGGTATTACCTTTATATCTGCAAAGGTACCACCATGCTCCAGCAAAGGTATTTGACCTGT
>OX457048.1:40267361-40327361 GCA_949752735.1 Lumbricus terrestris
ACCCAGAGGCGCTCCCAACTACAGCGCGGACACTGCATTGGAGTTTCACGCCGAAGCGCTGAGCAATTGCAAGTGAAGGACTTGCACAAGGTCCGTACGCGGCGACTTGAGGTGGATTCGAACCTCGAACATTCCGGCTTCAAGGCAATGACGCCACCACTACACCACCACGCCCCACAATGGTGTCCAACACTTACTTACACGTAGTGGGACAAGTCAGCTCATTGGCTTCAGGTTTTGCTCTGCAACTCGGAGTGTACAGGTTCGATCCCCTTCTTCTCTGCGATGCTAACTGTGTAGGGACTTTGGGGTGGGGTGGGGTGGTAGCGCATTGGATAACACACTGGCATGGAGATCAACGGATCCGAGATCGAGCCCCGCATGGCGGACCTGCTTTGTAGACTGCTATTAGCGCCGTGTAGTGCAGGCTGTCATCAGTAGTTTAGATTTTTATGTATTCTGTGATCGGAGTTCTTGTGAATAATGTTTCAATTGCACAACTGTACACTACAACCGGTTGCGGTCTGTCAACCAACTGGATTCTTTCAATAAAGAATTATGCTTTTTGATGCTAATAACTTCATAGTCTTTTTTCCTCCAGGGGTTCTGGTGACCTGGATGAAGTGCAGCTGACGCCTGAGATGGTTCGAGCGCAGTTCGCAACCGTCGACGTCAGCTGTTTATCGGAAGAAGAGGCGAAAGAAATCAAGTGAGTAGGAAGCATGATGATTGTAACGATGATTTGATTAATGATGATTGTAACGATGATTTGATTAATGATGATTGTAACGATGATTTGATTAATGATGATTGTAACAATGATTTGATTAATGATGATTGTAACGATGATTTGATTAATGATGATTGTAACGATGATTTGATTAATTACAGTTGTCACGGGAACGTAATGTACGCTGTCAATTTTCATGTACACGTAAATTATCCTGTACGTGTGAATATAATATGCGTAAATGTAAACGTTGCTGTAACTTGTAAATGTAAATTATCCTGTCAATATAAATTATATTGACAGGAGTGCGGTACATGTACATTTACACATATTATATGATGTAATATGTGTAAATGTACATGTACTGGTAAATGAAAAGGTTCCTATACATGTACATATAAATGTAGGCTATGTGTAAATGTAATGGCTCCTGCAAATGTACATATAAATATATGCTTACATGTTTGTGTAGATGTATGTCTACTTGTAAATGTCAGTGCGAATGTGAATTTATAAGTAATTTACAGGGTGGCCAATTAAATCTCCAGTAATGGTGATGGTTGCTGCGCTGATGTCATGACGATGTTGGTAGCGATCGTCATGACGATGTTGGTAGCGATCGTCATGACGATGTTGGTAGCGATCGTCATGACGATGTTGGTAGCGATCGTCATGACGATGTTGATAGTGATCGTCATGACGATGTTGGTAGTGATCGTCATATATCATCTTCGTTTAACGAGACAAATCAGGGTGACAGTGTCGAGCCTTCTCGGTTGTGGGGCCGTCAATCTGGAATGACCTCCCCCCTAACCTCCATCTCCTCCACCTGACCAGTCAATCCTTATTCCTTAAGTCCCTTAAATCTTTTTTCTGTTGCCGTGGCTTGGCTGGGAGCGCCTCTGAGTAGTTTCTTGAAGGGGCGCTATATAAATGCTAATAATGAATGAATGAATGAATGAATGAATGACACACTGCACCCAGTTACATGTCAAGGCACAACAAAATTAATGTAAATGGCAAGTTGATGACTATAGTGGTTGTCAGGATGTGGATAATTCAAGTGAAGGTAAAATGAAGATATCAGCAGGGCTATTACAAAACGATGTTATCAGATGTTAGTTAATAATTATTTAATATTCTTCATTTCAGTGAGGCTCCAGTTGTTCCTGCTGCTGAGATTGGTCGACTTCCAGCGACTAACCTTCCGTTTGGAATCAACGGTCCAATTCCAAGGCAGGATATCGTCTTCACTGTGCATCAGTTTTCTTTTAAATTTCCCTTTCTCTGTTTTCTCTTGTGTTTTATGTTTACATAATGATGGAAGTCTGAAATCTGCATTTGACTATACTCTACTGCACCCCTACTATAATCCACCCCTCCCAATCGTTTATCAATCCCTGAATTCATCCATCCATCCATCGTTCCATACATGATCAATACATCCATCAATTCATCCATTCACCCATCCATTCCTCATTCCATTCATCCATCCTTTCATTCATTAATCCATCCTTCTTTCCATCTATCCATTTACAGATACGTCCACCCACCCATCAGTCCACAAATCCGTCTATCCAGTACCCATCCATCCATTCCTTCACCCATCTATCCATCCATCTATTCATCCATCCATTCATCAACCCATCCATTCATCCATTCATCCATTCATCCACCCACACATCAATCTGTCATTGTACATCAATCTGTCACTGTGCATCATCCATCCATCCATCCATCCATCTATCCATCGATCCATCCATTCATCCATCCATTTTCCCTCGTGTACCAATTGAAACTGGATCAGTAACTTCACCCTTCCTCACTTCCACTTGTGTGTTCCTTCCATCCAGGGATCAACGTGAATCGGAGCTCGACCGCTTCCTGCGCTGCAAACAAGATCTTCTCGGACGTCGAATCCAGTCGCGAATTCGCCAGATCAACACCATCACGAAAGACAAATCTCTCATTCCACGCTAACTACTCACACACACGCAATGCATGCAACTACATTCACATGCATACACACACACACACACACACACACACACACACACACACACACACACACACACAACATACACACGCACACTCATACGTACGAATACAAGTACTTACATACACATATATAATATATACAGATATTAATACATGTATATGCGAGAAGTATGCATGCGCCTGTGAATATACATATTCTCATAAATGCCAGCAGGCATCATGTTTATACATACAATATTAAAATGCATTGCTGCACATAGATGCAATGTGTTTCATGCAAATATTGTACAAACGTGCATGTAGCTTATTCATACATGTACATTGTACATGTAATGTATATATTTATATATACATGCGTACATATGTACATTTATTGTGCATACACACATGTACATACATACGTAGACACAATGACACATGCATACACATAAATACATATTCAATTACATGCATACATTATATACAAGCATACATACATAGATGAATGCATACATGCATATACACATGTGAACTTATATAGGCAACAAAACATGGTGTGTGACAAGTCATTTAGCAACATTGTAATGAATCAGAAATCTGTTGAATTTGCATTGTGAGCAGACATTAAAAGCAAGTCATATGTTGCTTATAATTATTATTATTGAGTGATGCTGCATTTTAAAAATGCAGCAAACATTCTTGTTATGATGTTTTTTGCTAGATTTGTGAAACAAATGATTGGCGCTGAGCTGTTGATATAAATTTTTTAATTGTTCAGTCTGCTTCGTGTTTTTCAAATACTTGTTTTTTAGTGGCATATTGCCATTGATGAGTTAGTTCAGCCTGCACAATTTTAAAATAATTTTGACTTCGCACCCACGATGATGTTGGTAGGGTTTTGTGCACCATTGGTGGTTAATGGAGATACAGAAACTTTCGAAGGGGGGCCCAAAAGTTTCGTCTTGGGACAGGGGAAAAATTTTCGCCTTGGTCACCGAAAAATCTGATGACCTTTTTTAGTTGTACGGACCTCGTGGGCGTGGGGTGGGGCCTCCGGAACTACTCGTAGGGGAGGGGCACGTCAACTTTTCGAGTCAGAATAGCTGGTCAAAAAATAAATTTCTAAATGAAGTCCATGGCCGGATTGCCCCCTTGGATCCGCCTTGTAGGTGGTGGTATTGATGGTGGTGTACGTTAGCTTATATTTCCGATATATATATATATATATATATATTGTATATTTATTTATTATGGAGATTTGTATAGCGCCCCTGTTTCAGGTTGTATGGTTGTTAATGGGTAGCGCTCCAGACCCAACTCCGGCTGACAAGGACGGTGGAAAGGTTGCGATAATAAAGCGCATCTGAATAAACCCCAGTCATGTAGAAGGTGCAAAGACAATCGAAGCCCATTCCATACCATGCACCAACAACGCGCGCTCACACACAAGCCCACACCACACACACACACCACACGGGCGCGCCCTATGTAAGCGTATTTGTGGGGTGGGGGGAAACAACATATATTATATAATCATGTATATATAGATACCGGTATACATTATGTGTCATGTGTGTGTGTGCGCGTGCGTATTTGTGCGAGCGTGCGTGCGTGTGTGTGTATATGCCTAATTTATCTAGCGCTTCTGAAAGGCTGAAAAACGTTGAATCTGCGATAATATTTATAGATCTAACCTTGCAGAATAGACTGACAACCTATTATGCTGTCACTGTCAGTTTCCTCATCCCGGGATATATAGGCTCCATAGGCTACTTATGTCTTTCCAGCGGAACACTATAATCCCGACGGATGGGTTCATTCCATGTGATCGAACGACGATCTGAGCGCACATTATCGGATTCTATTATTGCGTCAATGCATGGCTACGATCACATGCATTGCTCAGCTGTCAGACAGTGTTTAACATAGACGTCTCTGGTGTGTCACAGTGTGTGTGTGGCAGAGGGGTGTTTGAGTTCCCCAGAATGACATTTCACTCCCAGGAAAATCTGTCGGTGTTGTTCACATTCATTCATTTATTTATTCATTCATTCATTCTGACATTTATATAGCGCTCCTTCAAGAAAAAAACTGCTCGGAGGCGCTCCCGACTCCAGCGCGCCCCAAAAGAACCGTTTTAAGTTTAGTAAGGAAGGATACTGGTAGAGTCGCAGGGTGTAGGCGTAGCTCAAAAGGAAGGCCATTCCAGACCACTGGTCCAACCACAGAAAAGGCTCGATTCTTCATGGTAGTAATACGAGCAAAAGGAACTAAGAGGACTCCCTTATCAGCGGAGCGTAGCTGACGACGTCCTTGGATACCCAATGTAAAGCTGCATAACTCTCGGAGGTAAATTGGGGCGAGGCCCCGATAGCATCGCCATACCAATGCAGCTACCCTGAACTCACATTATTTATGTACCATCCCTCCCCCAGTAAAACTCTGCACGTAACATTCCCCTAAGAAAAATAATGTCAAAGGTACGTGTCATCGGTTTCCGGGCTCAGCGATTGCCGTCCCCCCAAATGCGTAGCCAGGAATTTATGATAAGGTTTTTTGGCCTGGCCGGATGCCCTTTCTGACACCAATCCAACAGTATTACAGTAAATAAAAATGGAACAAATACGTAGCAAAGGGGATAAAGCAAGTAAAACAATTGTTACTACAGGCAATTGTTTTATTTTTCTTGTTTAAGTGGATAAATGACCTTTAAAAAACTTTTTTTAGGCCAATGGGGGTTTTAACCGCCGAAACCCCCTTGTCTACGCCACTGCCATCCCACCAATCAGCAGTTTCCCGTCCTCGCTCCCAGAAACCGGACCCCAAGGCACTTTTTAATAAACGTATATATATATATATATATATATTTCTTGTATATATATATATATATATTAGGCTCTCATTGGAAACGAACCGGCTTCCTCACACGATGAGGCGCCTGGAACGTGCGATTCATAGCTGGAATGGTTGAACCGATACGTTTCAGTTGGACAATAAATTATTGTTAAGCTATAGCGCTATTATATAACGATAACGTTTATCTTGTTCTATGTAAATTCTTTTAGACTTCTCTTGCCTCATCCATGTCATTCATTCATGCAATTGCAAAAGCTCTTAAGTGCTGTAATATGCCGAGCAAATTTATGTCCAGGGTAACGGCCTCTAGATCTGTTGTCACAGACCCTGGTCAAATCGGATCCATCCATCCATCCATCCGTCCGTCCGTCCGTCCGTCCGTCCGTCCGTCCGTCCGTCCGTCCGTCCGTCCGTCCGTCCGTCCGTCCGTTCGTTCGTTCGTTCGTTCGTTCATTTATTCATTAAATTATTCATTTATTCATTCATTCATTCATTCATTCATTCATTCATTCATTCATTCGTTCGTTCATTTATTCATTAAATTATTCATTTATTCATTCATTCATTCATTCATTCGTTCGTTCATTTATTCATTAAATTATTCATTTATTCATTCATTCATTCATTCATTCATTCATTCGTTCGTTCATTCATTTATTCATTCAATTATTCATTTATTCATTTATTCATTCGCTCGTTCGTTCATTCATTCGTTCCTTCGTTCGCTCATTCATTTATTCATTCGTTCATTCATTTATTCATTCGTTCATTCAAATGAACTTACATATCATCCCCTTCAAGAAACTACTCAGGAGTCTCCCAGTCCAGCCACCTTAAAGGAAAAGAGGCTTGAGAGATTGATGAGACAAAGTTTGATTGGACAGATGCAATAAATGCAACTTTGAAAGGAGTTTATTCCTACAACTGTGTGTAAGTTGTGTCCTCTGTTCGTTAGACACTTGTGTGATGGCAGCCTGAGGAGCTGCGTCATCTCTAACTTTCCGCAATGTCCAAAAAGCTAAATCGCCGAAGTAGCTTAGGCTATAATTGTGGTGGTGGTATATATATATATGCAGTTCAACGTCACTGTGTGGTGACAAAGACCATTAGCGACGCCCTCCTCCTTTATCCAGGCTTGGGACTGGCACTGGCAGGGTGCAACCAGTAGCGGAGGGGTCAGACGTTGATTTTTGTGGAGTTGAGGAGTGAAAGGAAGACTTTTACTATAATATTAAGGGGTTCGAAGAATGACTAAGGTTGAGACCCCCCAAACCCCGAGCCTGGCAATTCTCCCTTTTGCAACTGCATCGTCTTCATCTGAAAACAGCAAACCGCGGTTCATAGATGACGTCATAGTACATCTTCCGGTCGAACAAAGCGCCTCCGGAAGTCCTCTATAATATATCTCAAACAAAGATCATTCATCACGGAGTCCTCACTGATTCTGGCTCCGTCCAGCCGCTGGCATGAGGTTGATCAAAACTCGAAAATCCTTTTATCTGAACGAATCTTTCGACTTCCATCTAATTAAGTCTATTGTTCGTTGCTCCTTCCGCGAGTCGTTTGTTTTTTCTGGGAGGCAATCGACGAGTGATAAACGACGCCAGAGAGACTTCAGTGAAGGCATTCATCGTCTTCCTATATAAGGCTGATCAAATGCGTTGCTGTGGAAAGACTCCAGCAAACGCTAAAAGCAGAGACATAAGGTAGGTTTTGTCCGCAGTTGTAGGTCTTTTACAATTATTACAAGACGTGTCTGCGCGAGCCAACCAGCGTTTTCCTAATCCCTACTTTCGTAATCGTAACCGTAAGCTCGAAGCCTCGAAACTTCTACAGCTTCATTCAAAAGACAAACTCAGGGCGCCAGCCTATTAGCGAGCGTATAAACGAGTTCATAAACGGTCTTATAAACGGTCTTATTAACGAGATTATTAACGGGATCATTAACGAGATTATTAACGAGATTAGGCCTACTAACGATTTTATTAACGAGCTTATTAACGAGATTATTAACGAGATTATTAGCGAAATTATTAACGAGCTTATATATTAATGAACTTATTAACGAGCTTATTGACGTAATTATTAACGAGCTTATTGACGAGCTTATTAACGAGATTATTATCGAGCTCATTAACGATATTATTAACGATCTTAATAGCAATCTTAATAACGAGCTTATCAACGAGCATGTTATAATGAGCTCATTAACGAGCTTATTAGCGAGCTCATTAACGAACTTATTAGCGATCTTATTAACGAGCTTATTAACGTAATTATTAACGAGCTTATTAACGAGCTTATCAAGGAACTGTTGGAGCATCATTAAAAAATAACGATTTATTTGTTTCATAACGCCAGCATTTGTTGGAAGCCGAAGCACTTCTTAGCAGAGAGTTAGTAACGTTAATCGGAAACTCTGAAGGTCCCTAATAATTGTGTTGTATGTGGTAGGACCAATAAATAATCCGAGGCCAGATATTCACAAAACTTTACTTTTAGGCAGGGCTTTTTTTAACGTGCAGTTGTACACAAAATGTGCAGTTCCAAATTGATTTGTGCAGCTGTAGAAGCACTTCTGTCACAAGTTTTGTGCAGTTAAAACTATCAAAAATGATCATTGTCCTCCGATTGGAAATAATTTACCATGGAGGATGGGAAGGGAAAGAAAGCGTTGTGCAGTTCTAAAAATTCCTTAAAAACAGCCCTGCTTTTAGGCCAGTCAAAAATACGGGAAATTCAACATGAACCCACTCATTTACTATGGCACACCTTTTTTGGTAGAATATTGTACGGAAACACCTTCATAACCTACAGTAAAAATCCGAATGATTTTCAAACTTGGGGAAATATGCTTAAATCGTTAATTATTGTGATGCAAATTATGACTGCGCGTATAGCGTTTCGCTTAGTCATCGCCTATGCATTATGAGCGTGGCCTTAAGTGCGGGGTAGTTATCGACCACACACTACAGAGCTTTTGCATAAAATTTTATTTATTTTTGTCTCCAAGATCGACATTTACCTAGTTGAGATAAAAATTATATTAATCGATATTTAATTTTTTTACATCGGTAATTTCAATGTGTTTCCAGCAGATAAATCGCATTTCCGCAAGTCCTTGAAATGTAAACAAACTCGTATAGGCATGGCTGTTGGTCGTCTGCTCAAAACTAAATTCAAAATTTTAATTATTTCCCCATATCGCATTTTGTTAGCATTTCTACCACATATTCTTTAGTCCATTTAGAAACTTTTCGTGCAAAAAATTGCTTGCCATAGTAAATGAGCGGGTTTAAGACTTAATTGACCGGACTATTTCCCTGGTTTAGGCTGGCTTGTCACCTTGTGGAGACCTTTGCGGTTTTTATCGTTTAGATGTCTTCGTATTTAAATCTTTTTAGTACTCTGAATCCTGTCAGTTGTTTCAGTGGAAATGGCGCGAATCCGTACAATGTCACTTCTCGCTGTCGTCTGCTGTCTTCTGGCGACGAGCGAATGGTTCGTCACGATGACGTCATCCGCATTCCTCGACTCCTTCTCCAATTCAGATTTTCCAATGGCGTCGAGGACCTCACCGGTTGGTGGAACTACTGATTTTAAAAAATATGAAATCTAGTTTCGTTTTATTTGAAAAGAATTCGTCGTTGCTCGCGCTCTGGTAATGCCAGGCCCAAGCCTGGAGAAAGGAGGAGGGAGACTTCAACGATCCTGGCAGCCATGCGATGTCGTCATGGTATTTTAAGGGATTTTAAAAACTGCACAGCCAGGCCCGGCCTTAGGGCAAGGCGAGCGAGGCAGCCGCCTTGGGCTCTGCCCCTTCAGAGGTACCGCGCTGTTGCAGACCATATTTTTTACTGTGATAGTTGCGCAGCGCCTTCGTCGCATAGCAACAAAAGCCTACTGGCAGTCATCATTATACAAAGCGAATCACAGCCACTGCACGCCTATGCAGGTAGAATTTATTTTTTTCAAAATGCAATAAAATCATTGTCGAACTAAGATGGGTCCTACGATAGCTATATAGTTTCCATTATATTCTCTGTGCTGTCTCTTAGAGCGCATATTATTTAGGAAACCGTAAGGAACATTACCATGGGCGGAGACTTTGGGGGGGACAGAGTGGACGGACCCCTCAATGTTTGTGGTGGGGGACCGTCCATGCATTTGCCACACCCCCAATGGCTATGTGTTAGGACATGCCGGAGAGGGGTGGGGATGGGGCGGGGGTGGGGGTGGAGCGGGAGAACGGTGGTCGTGGGTGGAGGTGGGAGGGTTGGGGTGGAGATGGGGTGAAAGTGGAGGAGCTGGGACGAGGAAATTTCCCCGAAACCCCAAATTTCTCGCGTGGCGTACCGGTGGAGGTCGGAGTGTCGTGGGTGTGGCGGGTGTGGTGTGGTGGGGTTGTGGCCGGAGCGGGTCGAATCCTAAATTTCCGGGCAACGCCGGGTACCCCAGCTAGTGTATAATAATTGATCAATTACTGATGTAAATAGGGAACCCTGTCTCTCGGAACCATATATGTTCCTTTGGGTTTACCTATTGACAACCTGCATACGATTTGTAAACTGTACGCTTGTATTAGCCTACTTTGTGGTGGTGGTCAATAAAGAAGATTGATCCCGATTGATCCCCGATCCCCGAAAAAAATTCTCGCTAAATAGAAGTCGGTTATTTATGAATGATGCAGTGGTGTAGTCCTAAAAAATGAAGTGGGGGGACGCCTGGAAATTGAAGTGGGGGGACGCCTGGAAAATTGAAGTAGAAACTGTAGCAAAAAGTGCAATCTTGCAAGAATTTTGCAAAAAGTGGGGGGACGGCGTCCCCCCGCGTCCCCGCCCCACTACACCACTGGAATGATGCCCATAAACGCTCTGACAAAGTGTTATTATTTTCTGAAGGAGGCCTGGCGAGAGGTCCTTCGACTGGCGACCATCCTTTCACAGCCTCCCGGACACGAATCGAGTCTCTTCCCATCATCGCTGGAGCGAGGTATCCTTCATTCATCGTTGCAGGGCATCAAACGCAACTCCGGATATATTGACGCCATCCTTGGAATGCCGGATCTGATGAAGCAGGGAAAGAGGAAGTAGAACCGTCCACTGTTACTGTAGGCTACTCCCCCTGTACATACGCAGGTTGTATCCTCTTCCGACTCTAACCATGAGGCAGTCGGTCGGTCGGTTGGTTGGTCTTCCCCATCATCGTGGAAGAAGAGGAGGTTTATATTCTATGAAAGGAGCTATATCAATAGCTCATCATGACACAATTATACACCTCTAAGTGGTTTGACGTTGTTTGTCTTGTCAAGAGTTGATGTGGACAGTTCGGTCCTAAATTCAAGTGTTCTATGTTTGTTGTGCAATTCGTGAATAATAAATTTTGAAAGTTATCTTGTGTTGCGCATGACAGGTGTACTTATAGTAATTTAGTTTTAGGTCATCTCACGGTCATTGATAAGCTTGGGTACAGCGGCGCACGGAACTGAAATACCTCCATGGGGAGCATAAAAGCCACTCTTGACCCCTTAATGTTGGATGTGCCATTATCTGTAAGTTATCACAGATCACAGTTTGCATTACGATCGTTGGTGTTAGAACAGTTCTACGATTTAAAAATGTTACATTTAGGCCTATTGTTCTTCATGATTTTTTTTACTATTCAACACTTTTTAAAAATCTGTATGCGCTAAATAGCATATGATCGAAAAATCGGTAAATTTTATCAATCTAATTCCGAAACCGAGATTTAAAGACGTCCCTCAGATTAGCAATGGTAAAAGTTTGCTATACCGGTACGTGTAATGTCAGAGCAACATTTCCCTTCAACTCACCTGTAAGGTCTACTTTCTTCAAAGCAATTTTCTGTCATTCACCTGTTAGGCCTACTTTCGTTGTGTCTCACTGCATGAAAAATACAATCGATACAAGAAAATAATGTCGGCAGGAGCGCTTGGTCAAAACTACACCTAATCAAGTCGCTGTAGCTTAGTAATTCACTACTGAATGAAACTATAGAGAGGTATAAGTTTCCGAACGCAAAGAAAGCTTTGATTAAAAATAGAGATGCCCTCGTCAAGCGTCCGCACGACAGTCGTATCATTACTATAGCAAGGGACCGTCACAGATCGTCACAAATGTGACCCCCTTTATACATTGTACGTGCGGGACCCGAACCTTCTGAAAAGATTGACGGTGTAAAAATTTCCAGTTTGCTTGAAACCCTGAGACCAAACTGCTTCACTGATTTATTTAATAGATCCACTGAGTTAGTCAACGTTCGTAAGAATAGGCAACAAAGTTTCAATTGAAGAATATCATAGAATACGTAGCCTCAATCCATTTTAATATATAGGCTAATGCCCATAATAACGAAAATGCCATTAGTCTTTATCTAATCAAACTATAAAGCGGTGATAATAATATATAATGCCCATAATAACGAAAATGCCATTAGTTCTATAATCAAACTATAAAGCGATGATAATAATATATAATGCCCATAATAACGAAAATGCCATTAGTCTTTATCTAATCAAACTATAAAGCGGTGATAATAAATTGATAAAGAAATTTCAATCCATTATATATATAATACGCATTAAGCATATAACGAAACTGCCATAGTCCTATACTGTAACTGTCCCTTCATAGACTATGAAGTCTAGCCTATTTAATGGTGATAATGATTGGTCTTAACAACTCTAACCAAAGGAAGCTCTAAGCTGCAGAATAAAGTCTTTATGATTGAAACTGTCACATAATGGTTGTGGTTTTGGAAGGAAAATGGTTATGTCACCGGTAGAGACTCTTCTAAAAAGGTCGATGTTGTGATTGTAGACTTTACTTACACAACGTCGTTTACTCTGGTTCTCATTAGCTAAGAATTTATAGTCATTTTCGTCTGTAACAAGTAACAGCATGTGGTTTGATTTTAAGAAATCTCCGATGGGCAAACAGAAAGATGGCATTGGGTAGCACGGGCAAAAGTCTTGCAGAAAGAACAACAGGTAACATCGCATCAGTTTTTCTACCCACAAACTGAGTTCTTCAGGTGTTACAGAACTGTAATCGGTCTCCTCGTTAACAGACGTTTCATTTTTCAAATCATCGGCTTCAATGCAATACAAGAGACACGTCTTCAGAATATATGTCATCTGAGGTTTGTCTTTAATCAGATGTTTGCAAACCATGTAGGCTGCCTTCGCTGTGGGCGAACTGTCTTTGATTATTTGACTTTCCGCTGGAGCAAAGGATATTCTGGCGTAATTCTCTCCGAATGGAACCCACGGATATTTACGCTGTGGCTGATCAAACACCAGATTGCACCCCTCGGCCATAAAGGTATCTCTTATATCAGACCGTGCCTTGTCTGGCCACCAACCATCCACATGAATGCATGGAACTATATCCAGTGATATATCGTGTAGCAGATACTTGCCGTCAATCGCTCGGGTCTGTTTAAGTCGAACTGTTGTGCATATACTAGGACTAAATCGTTGATCTGTTAAGTCACTGTGATCTTCACCATTTTTATGTCTTCCGTAGCACCGAACAAACCTTTTCATCATGCTTTCCGCGTCTGTAGACTCAAAATGAGGCTCACCATCCCAGAAAGACGGATCTTGGAGAACTTGCATGAGTACCATTTGGAATCTGCAGCTAATTTCGTTTGTCTTCAGGATGCCTTCTTTATCAAAGAACCTTCTTTCATCAGTTTCTGGCAGAGTAGTACCCGACTTTTTCCGCAGATGAACAAAACCTTCTGGAGCAACCGGTGACGGAATGACTTCGACTAAGTCGTTAAATTTGGTGAGGATGAGATCGAAGTCGAATTCATCAGGTGAATCAATTTTCGTTTCTTCGAAGGCGCTTCCGACTAACACCGGTTGACATTTAAAACATGGCTCCCTTCTTTCGATGGCCTTTGCCAACCGTTCAATGAAACGATGCATTTCTTTTTTGAGACCTGATGTCGCCACATTGCGATATGCGAAATCAGCAATGCCCTTCGTCCAGATTGACCACGAAATACCCGTTTCAAAATTATACGTGCCTCCCTTGAATATGCGCATTGTGTCGTTATCAAGACGTTTGGTACCAAGATCTGCACCTTTGACTGCTCTACGAAAGTCGCTCCTCTTTGTATTTCTTCTTCGTCTAGCGTCATCCCTCAAGCTCCACAATTCCGATGCCTTCTTTTCGTCAGCATCTTTCACATCCAATTTGTATCTGAATGTCTCCGCTCCATCGAGTTCGATAAATCTAAGTAGCAGGTTTTTGTTTGACGGATCGAAGTTGCTGTAGTGCAGTGGTGTTCGTCCGTAGATGTCTTGTGCATCAATTTCGCAACCTGACTTCAACAGAGTTGTGAAAAGCTCTGGGGATTTGAAGACTAGGCCCAAATCTCCATCGGGTGATCGACCATAGCCAGATAATATTGCTGCATAATGTAGGACAGTTCTTCCCTTATTATCCCGAAGTCTCGCGATTCTCGTTAAAGCTGCTGGTTGAATAGGCCTACTTCCCTGTTCTGATATCACAATGCAAAGAGCGGCCAACCAGAACCACGGGGATTTCTGTCGCCACGTCACATGCGACTGTGGACTGTTTCCATTTCTAACTTTATCAAGTTTCTTCTGCGCTTTCAGTTCACTTCTGGTGGACTGGATTTCAGATTCCATCAGGAAATCAAACGGTGTATGCTTTGCAAAATCCAGAGTTTGAAACTGAAGTCCTTTGCGAGTGAGAATCGCTATGATGGTATTCTTCAGATTGTTCTTGCCATTTGACCTGTCTTTTGTTCTGACAAAAGCTCTGTTCTTAGACTTGCGCAAGACTTTTTCATTTGTGCTATTATTTACATGTTCTGTATTCTTCGACCCATGTTGAGACAGTTTCAATAAACTTTTAAATTCGTTTGGGTCATGCAGGGCCGAGTACAGAGCTGTAAATCCGCGATGATCTTGCAGGTCAGCACGTACCCCGGAATTCAGTAAAGCTTTCACGATGTCCGTATGATGCATCCTTGCCGCTTTCATCAATGCAGTTTCCCCATATTTATCTCTTGCATTCAAATCAACCTTGAGGGAATTCGAAGCCAGTAATATCTCAACCGAATGATGACAACCGTTTTCAGAAGCTACCATGAGTGGCGTCATGCCTTCACAGTTCTGTTGATTGGCATTTGCTTTATTTTCTAGCAGTAATGAGAGGTGAATGTCTTGCGTCTCTCGTACACGTTGAGACTCCTCTGAATCTATCCCAGGAAATCCACAGCCACAGTTATTTATTACCAGATGGAGCGGTGTCTCTGTTTTATAAGTCAGCGCGTTGACATTGAATGTGCCAGACGTTGTCAAAAGCTTCATCATTGCGACTGGGTTTGACGACCTTAGCTGACGGTGGTACATCGATGGTACGGCTACATGCAACGCCGCATAACCGTGCGAATTTACTGAGCAAGGAATCGCACCATTCCTAACCAGTAAATTCACTAATTCTGGCTGATTGAATTCCACTGCTTTCAACAGAGCATCGTAGCCTGCACGGTCTTTTCTATTTACATAAGATTTCACGTTTTCTGATATTTCAAGGGCTTTCGATTGATTGCAATCGATACAGAAGTCTGGAGGCAACTGTCTCAGATATACGACTTCACTTCCATCTGAGTTTTGCTTTTGAAACGTGAATCGGTCACTTTGCGTAGTTTTCGTTTCACAACTTTGAACATCTGAGTCTTTGATGTCCATATTCGTCATTTTATCATTTTCGGTCGTTACACGTGATTTCACTTCGTTCTGGGATTCTTTAATTGGCTTTTTTCTGCCACTGCGGAACAGACGTTTTCGCTTTCCGTCCACAAGCTGCATTTGAAAATCGTTAGAGATTAAACGTCTGAACGACTCGACAGCACGATGAAGAGGCGTTTCGTTATTTGTAAATGTTGTGTTGACAATCACTTGACGTACTCTCTTCAGCAAACACATCTCTATGTCATAAGACTCATTTGCAGTATCGTGTCTATTCGACGTGTCAAGATCAAAAGCACAGCTGCGGTATTTGTACAGTGCTGTCCGAACCAAACCCAAAACTGTGTGCAATCCTTCAGTTCAGGCTTGGTGATCAGATCATTGCCCGGCAGGCAGAATGGATATTTTAGAAATTCACTAGCAATTTGGTCGTGCAGTTTCACCGCCTGGTTTTTACAGTACTTGAACAGAAGTGTTGCAACTTTAGCTGCATAGCGATCCGGGATTTTGTAGTCCTTCCGAATTGGAGTTGTCCTTTGTTCACAGCGCTTCAGTAATAACTCCGCCATTTTCGAGTCACTAAACTCAGCACATAAGTGCAGCGGTGTCCTCCGGTCCACATTAATCGCGTCGACTCTTGCGCCATATTCTACCAACAGCTGTGCAGCTTCTAAGCTATCGTTTCTCACCGCCAAATGTAAAGGTGTTTCTTCGGCCTCAGTTTTATCGTTTACACGAGCACCGTAATTTAGTAAGATTTCCAAAACAGCCAATCGACTTTTGAAATATGTGCTTTCGATGTGGTATAGCGGGCTCCTGTGCGTTTCCGCCATTTCTCTTTCTAGCGGCACATTAGAATCGTAATCGTGATCTCCAAACTTCTAATGCGTTACTTGAAAGCCAAGCTCGGGGCACCAGATTATTCACGAGCGCTGCGTCGAGTCAAAAGGGTTGTCCGTAAGAGTAGTCCAAAGGTGGCCTGGGTCATTAGAAGAATCAGTCTCTCTAAAACATCAACAATTTGCTCCAATGTACAGGGACATAACTAGCGTTGGGTTTGGGGGCTTAAGCCCCTCCCAAACGAAGCTGGAGCCCCCTCAAATAAATCAAGCCGTTGTATGCCCCCGGCACCACTATAGACTCCTGCTACCGCACTCGTCATGCTCAAGGCTTAAGCCCCCCCAAACGAAAAATCCTAGTTATGGCCTGCATCAAGGTATGCTTTTGGATAAGACCGAGTTGACTAAAAAAACCTATTTTCAATGTAAAGATGTTTCGCAGCTTTGTCTAGCATTCTCGTTAGTAAGTTAGCAAAATCTCGGTAATAACGGTTGATTATCGGTTCCTACAACTTACAATGGTCAATAAAATGTGTCTAGCTCTTATTTGAAGACCTCTTGTTGCAATCAAAATTTACTGTTTTGTGATAACACCCAAATGTTGGATGCGTAGGCCTATATATAGGCTAAGCTTACATCACGTGCTCATGGGAATAGGTCTATATAGATGTATTAGTATAATAATATTTATATCTATATAATTATTATAGCATTTTTATGATATATTTATGATATTTATATTCATACTTTTGCTGGATTTATCATTATTTTAAAACAATTCATTTATGGTTGTCTCCATGATGAATTGATGATGCACAATATAATCACGTTTATTGCCATGTTTTTGCACCACAAGCAAATACAATCGGTCAATGATAAAGGAGCATTCTTATCTACATGTATCTTATCAGCGTAGGCCTATACGTGACTGATGAATGATTTTTGATGCAGTAACCATGATAAGCACCTTGATAAGATGAAATATTCACACGATCATCTCCCTGTTACGGTGGGAAGCCAATGCCCAGACAATTCCCGTCGTTGGGCTCATATTCAGCTCTGAACTGGTCCGAGATAACACCCAACATGGGATTGTACTGTGTGGTCATAAAGATACGGCAGCCAACCTTGCTGTAACAGAAACAAGGCTAAATTACGATACACGAAATGCAGTATTACTTCCAGGGTTTAAACAGGACTTAGACCTTAGACCTTAGTCCTTCCCATGTAGGTCTGCACATCGGGCAACGAGAGAAAGTCAGATCCTCTATGCAGTTCAGTCACGGGCCCCCTTTAAAAAAACTTTCTTAAGGTTCAATGAAGAAAAAATGTAGAGCCAAATTGAAATGCAAAAATTCCAAGTACGACTTGCAATTTTAAGCCTATATTTAGGATATATAAAATATTAGGGCTGTTCGATTAAAAATTTTAATCGAAATTAATCGCGCGAACAATTATTTTTTTAATCGCAATTAGCTGCAAATTAATCGCTTTACATTTCATTCAAATATAGGCTACAAATCTTAATATTTTCTAAGGATCCCTGAAGCATAAAATTTTAATGACTGAATGCATTCTTTCTATTGCAAACATATTTAATAACCTTTGGCTTAGGCCTATTGAATTTCTGTATTTAATTTATTGAACAGTTATGTATGACAGACATAATTGAAACACTGATCAAATCAGTCAACTGCTCAAAATCCGTTAATTTTTTTCGCTTGAGCCACCTTTAATTAAAATGACATAGGCCTAAATGTGAAATTAGACAACCGTTTTTTGACTATCAAGATTAATTATTTAGTCAGCCAATTGTATAGGCAGACCAGTTTATTTACATTGGTCGGTTCAAGAGATGCTCTTATTAATTAACAATAGTAGGTCTGCTATTGAACCTCATTATTTAGTCACAATTTTTTACAAGAGGTTGCGGTTCTTGCCAAACCTTGTCTCAGTTGTCCTTCTGTAAACATTTATCATTTGAAACCTGAAATCCATTGGTCTTGTCATCTCATGGAGTTCAACCAGCGTAGTCTGACGTCTGACGGGGTGAGGAAAGAGGAAACAACCTTAGTGGACGATGTGATGCGGCCGATGTCGACGACTCATCGTTAGCATTTAACGCATGTTTTGGTTCGCTTGCAGGCGATAATTGAGCGACGAATTGCTACCATAATACTAAAATTCTATGTTGGATTATTTGCCGAATAATGTATCACTAGCTCTAAGTACGAGCCTTTCGTTTAAAACGAGTTTTTCTGCCTCTGATTCCATTTTAATCAGATCTAATTAACGCGTACGATTAATGCGTTAAAATGTTTAATCGCAAATTTTTTATTGCGTTAATCGCACACGTTAACGCGATTAAATCAACAGCCCTATAAAATATGATTTTTTTCTGTCGTTCGCCTGAAGTTTAAACTGATTGTCGTTAACTTTTCTCTGCAATGTTATATTTTAAAAGGCGTAAATCATAAAAATTTTTATATACAATTGCCTAACCCGGTTCCTTAAAAGTCGTCGGGTTCCTGGGGATAAATTTTGTCCACCCATACCCCGTCACGACGGCCCTGGTTTTAATTTCTGATCAGTTGGAGCTCTGTATAAATCTCCGTTTTGAATTCAATTTTCCAAAATCTTTCAACGATCGAACAATCACGCTAGCTTAAGCTATTCAAACCTGGCACAAAAGAAAAAGTTAAAAAAATAGAAACTTTATTATGTACGCTGTATGGACGGTAGGCCTACGTGACTACGAGTGGCACACAGAAGATAAACTAAATTATTCAAAGCCTGTTGTGCTCAGACTCCGAGCTCTGCCATTGTCGTTTGGGATAGTGGCCTACTTGCCAATAGTCTTGGTGTGATACTTCACTAGAGACCATGCAATGCTTCTATGCTTACAATGCCCTGTCGGGTGTCGAGGCAGCTATTGATGAGTCTGGGCCGTCGAAGAGCCGATTACTCGAGCTGACGGGAAGCTCTTCCGGAAATCACAGTTCTCTGGCCGCTGGTACCATATTCTTTCTCTCGTTTGCGGTTTCAGACTGTCTCTTTTATAAACTCCACACAGATGACTCTCCTAAAATATAACTTTCCAACGTTCATTCTAAGAGTCTCCAAATCTTTCTGCAGGTGTAGGTTTCATATGAACAGAATTACTACGTACCTATTGGTGCACAGTAAACTTTGATGCGTCATCGTCATCGTTCCAACCCAATTCTCTCTCAGTCGGGCTTGGCTATAGCGGGTCCTGCGGCCCATTTTTTTTTATCCTGCATTAACCAGCATGTTCAACGCATTTGATGTAATTACAATTTTCAATGAGTTGGTTGCCGAACTTCATTAACTTTATTATTATGCTATTCATTTTAGACAGTTTTCTAAACAGGATCCTCTTAGGCCTATATTACGACAATGTCAACACTAGACTAAAGGAGAAGGCCCAGCGGAGGGAAGAGTGGCGACATTGGACAGCCGAACCTGCCTAGGAGCAGAGAACCAGAAGAGAGAAGAAGATGAGTCAACACTAGAACGACCACACAGCATAATTATTAGCTAAAAAAGACTTGATGGAATGCTTGAAGTCAGCAATGGTTTTTCAGAAACCAGGATTTTCCACGATTACCGTAGCCTATCAGATCGTGAGCGAACCCTCCCCGCTCACTCCCCATTGCTGACGCCACACAGACTCTCGCGACAGAATGCCGTCAGACCTTTATTGTTTACCTTCGCCGTCAGCTTTTGTGTGTTGCGACATTGATGTACGTTGTCGCATTTTTTGCAATTTTCTCAAGTGGGTTACAATGTACATGAAAGTTCAGGCGGTAGGCATATGAATAGCCTAAGCAAATACTATAGGCAAATAACCTTCAACCGTGTCTACGACGCCGATCTATGGCTAAAGCGCGAGCCTTTGCTTTCATTGGCTGTGGCTCCAGCTTCCTTTTTCTACCCGTTCCGCCCTATTAACTGGTGGCAGGCCAAACAGGGCTGTTTTTTAAAAAGCCCGGAGGCCAAATGCCACTTTTCTTTGTTTCAAGACAACTTTCTCTTCTCCCTTGGTCTCACGAACTGGGCACGCCTCTCATTGTTGTGCACTTCTACGGGCGCTATGTAAATTTACAGAAACAATATAATATCTAGCCGACTGCAAAAGTGCCCCAGCAAATAGAGGCTTTCTCGACAACACCTTCAATTACATAAAACAGCGATAGACCTACGACTATCTTAATAATAATAATAATAATAATAATAATAATAATAATAATAATAATAATATATAAAAATATAATAATAATGATGATGATGATGACGATGATGATGATGATGATGATGATGATGATGATGACGATGAAGATGACGATGACGATGACGACGACGACGACGATAATAATAATAATAATAATAATAATAATAATAATAATAATAATAATAATAATAATAACAATTGCGATTTATATGGCGCCTCACATACTAAACTAGCAACGACGCTCCTCTATACAATATCTTATTAGTGTCGCCCTCCTCCTTTATCCAGACTTCGGACTGGCACTGGCAGAAAACAACCAGTGGCGGAGTTATTATTGGTGAGCACTGCGACGGGCGCTATATAAATTTATAGATACAGAACTGCAATGCTTTGCTCGACAACAACCTCAAGGATAAAATTTCAGTCACGTCCATTGTGCAATACTGATTCTTTTCGGTTTCGGATTTGATGAAACGGTAAATATTCGCCATTGTTTCGATGTTGCTTTCGTCACAATTGACCCCTGCTAGTCCCAGGGCTGTACTCAAGGGTATGCATAGGCCTACTCACCTCCGGAAAAAAATGACAGCGTATACCTACTCACCTCAGTAAGTCCAAGTGGGTACACGCAAGCAAAAGTCGCGAATTATGAAGGGAAAAAATCATGAAAGTAGTGCGTTTTACATTGTCTGAAAGGTTTTCCGGGCAAAAAATCACGGCCAAAAACTTCGATGACTAAAAAAGGTCGTCAGAAATTTCGGCCCGAAAAGTCGATTATTTCGGCGGCAGCGTGTACTCACCCCAAAAGTTCTGAGTACAGCCCTGGCCTGCTACCGAGGCATCCAGAATGAGACGAATGGTGTAGGTCCGCACTTAGGTACGTGTTAAGGGCGCCTCTGTTCCCCCCACCCGAGCCCGCAGCTTTGAGGGGGCCCCGCACACTTAAAAATATGTGCGCGGTGAATACTCGGACGGTTGTGAAATGGTAGGTTAATTATCCTTGGAGTGTTATCACATTGGTAATCGAAGATATCTTGAGAAGAAATTCTCGGTTAGTTGTCAAATGGTAGGTTCAGGGCTGTAATCAAGGGTATACGCGGGTATGTGGGGTGTACTTGTATATCCGACAAAAAACGGCATCGTATACTCACCTCCCGAAAACCAGGGTATACGCGGGTAAATCATTGTACACACGGCTATTTAGGTGTATATTTGACGAAATTCGAAGCGAAAGACTAAAAAAGGTCATCAGATTTTTCGGATTGGAAAGTGGGGAAATTTTGACTAAAGAAAAGAGGTCATCAGAAATTTCGCACCCAAAAAGTCGATTTTTCTCCCGGTCAGCGTGTATACTCACCTCAAAATTTATCAGTACAACCCTGGGTAGGTTAATCCTTGGAGTGTTGCCGGGATCACATTGGTGATCGGTGCTATCTTGAGAATACTTGAGACGACTCGAAATGTGAGATTTCCCGTTGAATTAAGCCTACGTATCGTATTTACAATAGCCACAGCTTAACATAATTTAAAACAGTCTGCGCTTCGCATCGAACAAAGACAATGCATTACTTGGTCACCAGGGTCGCATCAAGACTATAGTGCCCAGCATTGTTTAATATACACGTCTATGGGCGCTCTCCCCGCCCCTCCCTCCACCCCACCACCACCACCAGGAACGACATCCCCAGAAAAAATCGAGGGGGTGATTTTACATGTAATGAAAGGAGTCATCCAATGGCAGAATTAAGGAAATAGTGGATGCGGTCTGATGATATGCCTTAAAAATGGTCATCAGAATATTAGATGTCTGAAATTATTGTGAGTTTACTAACGCGATTTGAACCAAAGGACCAAAACAAATGCCATCAGAGAAGAAAAAAGAGAGATGACAAGAGTGAAAACCGTTGCTCCCGCTGGTCACCGACACGCGCCTCAGCGGTTGGCCGTCCGCCAGACGCTGGCAACGTTGGTTTGTCTTTGCAAGTTTGCCCACGACAGAAACCTGGATCCCCAAAAGCAGAGGTACTAGATTAAACACTGATTGTCTAGCACCCTTGTTCGCACTACCTTGATGTGACTCTGGGTACGTGTTAAGGGCGCCGCAACTTGATGTGACTCTGGGTACGTGTTAAGGGCGCCGCAACTTGATGTGACTCTGGGTACGTGTTAAGGGCGCCGCAACTTGATATGTGACTCTGGGTACGTGTTAAGGGCGCCGCAACTTGATATGCGACTCTGGGTACGTGTTAAGGGCGCCGCTACTTGATGTGACTCTGGGTACGTGTTAAGGGCGCCGCAACTTGATATGTGACTCTGGGTACGTGTTAAGGGCGCCGCAACTTGATATGCGACTCTGGGTACGTGTTAAGGGCGCCGCTACTTGATGTGACTCTGGGTACGTGTTAAGGGCGCCGCAACTTGATGTTACTCTGGGCACGTGTTAAGGGCGCCGCAACTTGATATGCGACTCTGGGTACGTGTTAAGGGCGCCGCTACTTGATATGTGACTCTGGGTACGTGTTAAGGGCGCCGCAACTTGATATGCGACTCTGGGTACGTGTTAAGGGCGCCGCTACTTGATGTGACTCTGGGTACGTGTTAAGGGCGCCGCAACTTGATGTGACTCTGTGGTTGGTCCAACAACCTAGAATGGACTTCCCTTGACTATGCGACACCTCCCAAGTTGCTCTCAATTTCACAAACTGTTGAAGACTGTTCCTTTCGCTTGATATCGGCCGGGAGCAGCGCCTCTGAGTAGCTACCTTGAAGGGGCGCTATATAAATTCTGATTGATTGATTGATGATACGAATAGTTCAGGCTACTGTACCTTCTGTCCTGCTGTGTGGATATTCAAGTGCCGAATTTCGATGATCCTTTTGAACCGTCAACAGATAGCTTCTTCCGCCGAAATGGACTACACCGAGCAATTTAACGCAGTGCGTTTGCTCGAGTTTAGCATGATAATGATGTTCTACATTGTCTACAACCTGTCATTAAACTTAGCCTATAATCCTATAGGCTATAGTCATAGTCAATTTTAGGCATAATAATTATTATATAGAGTTTCTCTGCTTTAGACGTCGCTTCTCACACGAAGTCAACAGCACATGCAGCGTCTCAATTTAATTTGCCTACTGATTTACAATGGCCGCGGTATTTCAGGATTTTTCTCTCGAAAAAATCGGTCAATTTGTTATGCTCTGTTTAAACCAAGGACAGCTAAACTAAGAGTGGTCGACTCATCGAATGGTAATAAGTAAGCCGCGCTCATTCAAGATTGCGTAGACGAGAAGACCGACGAGCAGTAGCGGCGCCAGGGGGGCTAGGGGTTAAGCCCCCCAAAAGGCCATCCGGTTTTTTTACGTGTAAAAACGGAAATATTTCACGGTAAGTTCCCCTCCTTAAAGATTAAATACATCCATGAGATTTAGATCAAATGGCTAAAAAAAGGTCGTCAGACATTTTGGCGGATGAAAAATGGAAAATGATTCAGCCCCCAAAACCTGAAATCCTCGCGCCGCCAGTGCGTCCGGCCACTGTAATTAGCATAGCCTATTGGTTCAAGCTTCGGCACATCACGGCGTAGGATATGAAAATTACACTTCAGTAACAAGTTGACAATTGACAATCCTCTATCTCTGTATTCGTATCATGTAGAAGAAAACGTTTAACTTGTGGACAGGCCTCTGATTTAAAAGTGGTTTGGTGTCCAATCGGATGCAACGACTCGCACGTGCACTTAATCAACTGAAGAGACTCTTTGCTAGTCTTCAGGGATGAGAGAGTGCAATAAAGCTGCTCGGAAACCGAGCTCGAAACCAGCTCGTCGTTTAAATAGCCAAACACACTTGATTAGATCGGTAAACAAGACATAGTACTTCAGTTAATTTATTTCGGAAATGGTTGTCTGATACCTAATTCATAAGCTTATTGCTCATGATAGTTCTGTACTCGTCGCCTCAGTGGCGGCGCCAGGATTTCAGTTTTTTTGGGGGCTGAATCCTCGAGGAGGAAATTTTCCATTTTCATCCGCCTAAATTTCTGACGACCTATTTTAGTCGTCCGGTCGAAAATCGTCGAAATATTTCAGTTTTGCATGTTGAAGAACCTGGATGGCCTTTTGTAGGGGGCTTGCCCCCGCCTAGCCCCCTAGCGCCGCCAATGTGGCCGGTTGGTTAAAGTGGTCGGCCTGTAACACCGAGAGTGCGGGCTGGATCCCCGTCCGAGGCGGTTACTGTGTCAAGACCTTGAGCAACAATTCCTTCTCTTTCACATACCTATGATAGTTAGACACCTTTAAAACGGTGTAAATCGGTACTATAAGTCCTTTACTCACAAACCTACCTTGCTCTTAAGTGCTGTAATACGCCGAGCAAATTTCTGTCCAGGGTAACGGCCTCTGTTGTCATAGACCCTGGTCAAATTGGATCCATTCATCCATCTCTGCAATAGCCTATCTGAACGAACTTAAGTTGAAAACTGAAACCAGTAATAACTTAGCTTGGCGTAAGCCGCAACTTATAGAGATAATAATATATCAATCGATTTCGTCAATGCGGTAAAATCACCTGTTACCACTGTAGTCTAGACAAAATCGATCTGTTACGCTCAGGCATATGCGTCATAAAAGAAGTAACGTGGTAAAACCATGGGCGGAGACCTGGGCGGAGACTTGGGGGGGACGGAAAGACGCAAGATTTTTTGACGGACGAATGGCTGAGTGTCGCCGAAAAATTTTCATCTTTTTTCCGGCCAAAATTTCTGACGACCTTTTTTTGTCATCCGCCGAAATCTCGAAAAAAAATTCTATTTTCGCCGCCCAAAAAGTTGCTGACCTTTTTTTAGTCTTGACGCTCAACGATTGGGGGGAGGGACAAATGCATGAGCCGTCCCCCAACACCTCCATTGGGGGGGACCGTCCCCCTTTCCCCCTATAGGTCTCCGCCCATGGGCAACACGCTGGTTTGATTGAAGTCTTTACGATCTCGAGTCATGCGGGAAGTTGTCCCGCGGCCATCCGATGTATGCGTTCACTTTTTCAAAACCATAACCTAATATCACGACTTTTATTGATCAAGTTCTCTATAGGTCTACATGTAGACTCTCTATAGAGGGCTGCAGTGGCAAAATGTTGGAGTTAGGCTAAATACACACTATACAGGTGCGCCAAAAAAGATCCCCCCCCAAGGTTTTTTGCCAATATCTTGGCCAAAAGAAAGAATTTCGAAATAAAATTTTACAGTCTTAAAGACAATTCATATTTACACATGATGGCCAGGGGCACATCTGAGCTTTGTAAGAAGGTCGATATGAAATTGCAGTTGTATTGTTACAGTTACAGTGGGGCGCGGTGGTGTAGTGGTGGCGTAGTTAACTTGAAGCCGGAAGGTTCGAGGTTCGAATCCACCTCAAGTCACCGCGTAGTGACCTTGGGCAAGACCTTCACTCGCTGCTAAGCGCTTCGGCGTGAAACTTCGATGCAGTGTCCGCTCTGCAGTCGGGAGCGCCTCTGAGTAGAGTGTGCGAGAAGGGGCGCTAGCGCCTCTGAGTAGAGTGCTTGAAGGGGCGCTATAACAAGTTCACATACAAACTGTATTGCAATATGTCTCACATATTCGAGCTACATGTATGTCGTCTGAGCCACTGCTTCCTCGAGTGTAGGACATTTCCCCCCCTGGACAAAACCCCCCCGGACAAAACCCCCGGACAAAACCCCCCGGACAATTCCCCCCCAGGGTAGGACAATTCCCCCCCTGTCGAACATATTGCGTGTAAGTGGTATTACTATAAATCGGCGGTCCTAAGTGTCCTAAGTTGGATTGATGAAAAGATATCTTGCTAAATAGAAGCCGGATTGATACAAAATAATTTTTACTTAAATGGAAGCTGGATTGATGAAAATATTCTTGCTTAAATGGAAGCTGGATTGATGAAAATATTCTTGCTTAAATGGAAGCTGGATTGATGAAAATATTCTTGCTTAAATTGGAGCTGGATTGATGAAAATATTCTTGCTTAAATGGAAGCTGGATTGATGAAAATATTCTTGCTTAAATTGGAGCTGGATGGATCAAAATAATTGTTATTTAAATAGAAGTTGGATTAAACGCATTTTTGCCGAAATGGAAGCAAAGGGGGGGAATTGTCTGGGGGGGTTAATGTCCTAGGCTAAATCAGGGGGGAATTGTCCGGGGGGTTTTTGTCCGGGGGGGTTTTGTCCAGGGGGGGAAATGTCCGCGCCCCGCTTCCTCGACTGCAAGGGCCTCCCATGCCTTCTGGTTGAGTGGGTTGAGCGAGTTCATTGGGCGAGTTCATTGGGCGAGTTCATTGGGCGATTGCACGTCATCGGTGGGTTTGTCAAAACTAACGGTGCTTCGCACACTATCTACTATCCACCAAAGCATATCCTTTAGGGTTTCCTCCGGAGTCCTATCAAGGACCTCTAAATAATGGCTCTGGACTGAAAAGGTCAGCCTGAGGTCAAAAGGTTCCCACCATACCGAACAGGCCTCTGAATTCGGGGCGCGGACAATTCCCCCTGGACAAACCCCCGGACAAACCCCCCGGACAAATCCCCGGACAATTCCACCGGGGTAGGACAAACCCTCCTGATTGAACATATTGCTTGCATAAAACGGCGGTCATAGGTACGCAAGTTGGATTGATGAAACGATTTCACGCTAAATAGAAGCCGGATTGATACAAAATAACTTTTACTTAAAGAGAAGCTGGATTGATGAAAATGTTCTTGCTTAAATTGGAGCTGGATTGATAAAAATATTCTTGCTTAAATTGAAGCCGGATTGATTAAAATATTCTTGCTTAAATTGGAACTGGGTGGATAAAAATAATTGTTATTTAAATAGCAGTTGGATGAAACGAATATTTGCCAAAATGGAAGCTGGATTGATGACAAGGATTCATGCTGTCCTAAATTAGGGCCTACACCAACAGGTATTAGCTTCATATCGAGTGACTGAATGACACTAACAAGCTATAAGCTCACGCCTGAATGACAGTGACAGGTGTTTACTAGGGATATGACTATTTTTAAAACCCTTTCCCCATGTCATTTGTTGTGGAGTTTTTATGCAAATATCAAGAAAACACCAGTGGCAAGTGTCAACTCTTAAAAAATGTCACCCACCAAATAGAAAAACAATTTACATTGTATATAAACACTGGCACAGCTGTGCCGCACATCGGAAAATTGTATTAAACGTTTTAAAGTACAGATTTTTTAGTGTTCGTTTGACAAAAGAAATTTAATACTCAGTTTGTCAATGCTTTTACACAGTGGAAGTAAGTCCTGCATAACTTTAATTGCTCTTTCAGCACATATATTTGACCGTTGTGTTGGAATCGGTGTTGGCTCCACAGACCAAAAGTTCCTCAATGACTTTAATGCCTTTGAATGATTTTGACACACTTCTGCTAGATTATCAAAGTTGTCAGGATTATAGTACTGGCCAGAAAACCAGATGTCACTCCAAGTACCACAAATAAAGTCACATGCTGACTGACCTTCAGGTGACTGCTGGAATTGCGGAATTAAAATGTAAGCTAGCAAGGCAAAAATTGCTCTGCTATTCCATCTTGCATTGCTTATATTTGGCAGTGTTTTGAATTCTACCATAGGAAAGCTTCCTGTACTCTTAAAATCCTTGTAACAAGCAATCAAATGGTGAAGGAAAGCCATGTCATCTCGCCAGTCAATTTGTTCTACTTTCTTCAGAGCATTTCCAGAATTGTCAAACGATGCTTTCAATTGCTCGTACTCTTCTGTTACTTTCGTAATGAACCAATAACTGAGGTTTGGTGAGGTGGTTGCTCCATCAAAACAATCATCCATAACATGTTTCAGTATTGTGTCGAGAACATGATGTTGGCATCCAATATAAAGAGGTTTCTGTAATCCAAGCCGAACAAAATGATTCTGTAGCCGTGTGACTGCACCAATAGATTTTCCTGTATTTGCAGAGGTTGTATCAGAAATAATTATCTTAATTGCAGGCCATAGCTCATATTCATCAAGCACAGTCTTTATTCCATTAAATATAGTCTCACCGTTTCCATTGATTAGTTCAAGAACCGATAGTTTAACTTCTCTATTTTCATTTTTCAGAACTACAACTTGATACTCTCTCTTCTTTATGCGCTTCCCATCAAAGTGCAAGCTCCAATTCTCGTTCCTTAAAGTTTCCTTATAGTGTTGCTTTAATTGTTCTCCTGCTTTCATTGTCGCTTTGTAAACACCACTTTGACTTGGAGTTGGAAGAGAAATTCCACTCTTTGCAAGAGTTTTGCAGACTGTGTGCGCCTTTCTTGTACTAAGTTTTGCTGATGTCACTAACTGTACTGCTGAATCAGTTCTTTGTCTTTTAGATGTTGTTGGAGCATCCAAATCTTCATAGGCACTGCTGGAATCCTGTTTTTCTTCTTCAGTACCACAACTTTCTTCTTCTTCTTCACTGCTTAATTCAACATTGGTGTCTTGACTAACTTTTAACTTAATCAACTGTAGCTTTCTAGGGTGAAGTCCTTTTGTATCTGTCTTTAAGGTACAATAACCAACTTTTCCTTTAGTCGACGTCTGAAGGTCATAGAATTCTCTGTCTTCTCGGCAAAACCATTCTCCATTCTCATCTGTCACATTGAACAAACTGGTAAAGACTTGATTACCAGGTCTTCGACAATGTTTTTCGTATTTCTTAATTACATTTTCGATTTTTCTTTCAACTGAAGATTTGCCTTGCTGGATTGGAAAGTTAAGCTTTCTCCATAAGTTTTTGACCTCTTCAGCAATTATCAGAACTCTTTCTTTTTTGCCTTTCAGTGTCGAAGCCAAAGTCTTGAATCTATTCAAGATATGCAGTTCCATAGGCATTTTTGACATCGTGTCAAGACTGCTAACAGTGTTATGTTTCCTTGAATTCTTAGCTTTTTGAAACTGTACCAAATTTGAAGACCAAACTTTCTTGTTTCTTTCTGTAGCAGAAGGTGCCTTTTTAGACATCTTGAAAGTGTCTGTAAAGTTCAGTTGATTTTTTATTTCAACTGCAATTGCAAGAAATCTGGTGTAAGACCTTTAAATAGTTTTCAACTTCCAATCTATATACATCAAGAAAAGATTCAAGAAGCAAGATAGCAATAAAACAATTTTTTGGCGGGTGGGTGACATTTTTTAAGAGTTGACACTAACCACTATTCTTTTTCTTTTAGAAAAGCAAAAGCTCCACTCATGATACTATGGGGAATTTGAAATTCTGAAAAAATTTTTTTTGTCATATCCCTAGTGTTTACCCGTATGACACTAACTAGTTGACACAGCACCGCGAACTGGATAATTAGCCCAGGTTTGAGCAAATAATAGGCCTACCTAAAGAAATAGGCTATGCGCAGCAAAGGAGGAATTGTCCAGGGGGTTAATGTCCTAGGCTGAATCGGGGGGGATTGTCCGGGGTTTTGTCGGGGGTTTGTCCAGGGAGGGAAATGTCCTACACTCCTGAATTCATCCACCGTGGCAGCCCTATTTGGCTGATGCCTACTTCAGGAATTCTCAGTATGCATCTGAACATGCTATGGTGTAGGTCTGCATTTGTATTTAATTAAAGCAGAAGGCTAGAATTGGGCATCAATTCACGCTTTTGGGTAACTCGAGGAGAAAGATTCGTGGGTCAAGACTATGGCCCAACGCTTTTTTTATAGCGTGCAAAGGATGGCCTTTGATTAAATACCTTTCTTCATTTTGGGGTGTTTTGTAGAACTATCAGCTAGATTGTGTACTGTATGAGTTTACCTCGATTCTGATGAATAATAATTATTATCTTTGGAAGAACGTAGACAAAATGTACTTGTATAATGCGATTTTTGGATGAAGAGCAGTCCTCTGAGCTAACCGGAGAGGCAACAATTGGTATGGTGTTAGCGCCTTCATTCTCTTAGCCTCGGCTTATATGAGTACGAGTGGCCAGTCTTCTCCGTAGTGATGGGCGCAGGTAGGACGAAAATCTCGAACCAGATTTCTGCTCTGGCGGGGTTTCAACTCTCGACAGTGGCGTAGTTAGCTTTTTGTGTGCCCGTGTGCAGGGGTCCTGCATGGACCCCCTGTTTGGCCCTTTAAGGCTGATATCTTTTCGTTCTTGCAATCAAGATCGCAAAACTAATCTATGGCATTTGCTATTAGGCCCAACGCATGTGAAACAACTCAATCAGAGAAAGGACATGAATGCTGCAGCTGCACGAATGGAACAGATAAATTAAAGTGTTAGAGGCCTAACTGAAGTGATTTCCCAGTAGAATTTAAAATGTATCACATTGCAGAATTTTCCATTTATTATCAGCTGCCTACTTAAAACAATGTCATGACCATGGCATCATAGAGTTTTCTTTGTAGCATTTTTGCCAGCAAAATATTTCGACCATCTATCAATTCCGGTCCATGTTTTGCAATTTGCACACCAAAATCATCAATTTTTCGTAGTAGGTCCTACCTAAAAAATATGTTAGCAATATTCTTTACAAGTGCAAAAATTGGGGGAAATACGTGATTCTCTATAACTCTGATCCACACTTGCTCAATTTGGCGTCTCCCTGATTTTGGGGTCAGAGTTGATAAGATTGGAGAGCAGTGTGAGAATTGTTGAAAAATAACTGGGGAGATTTGCCTATGAGTTGTGAGAAGGTGAAAAGACTTAACTACATGTATGTGACCCTAAGAAAGACTAGCGGGAGTTGAACGACCTAGAGTCCGGGCAATTCTCACTCTGGTTGAGACACATGTCAGTTTACTACCGTTGCTATATCCAGCATATGACCAGAATACACGAGCATGCCTGTGACAAGTATGAAGTTTCTGCGGCGCGCCAATTAATTGCACCACAAGAACGTGACAGATAGGCGGATATGACCACACCTATCCAAAACGGTAGCATAGGCCCGCCTTTGACCTTTGTACAGGAAAGCTTGTGAACGAAAATCAGATGCGGGTATGAATTCGTTTAACGTTCTCAACTTAAAACTGAATTAGACCTCTATTATTTATTATCGTTCACACACATTAGCGTAATTGCGCAGTCAAATTTTGACCGTCATGACTCGAGACAAAAAAACAAGTTAAAGGGAATTCAGTATAATTAGAGGCCGGCCTGCCGGCCTGCCTGCTTGCCTGCCTACCTGCTCGGCGGCTGACAGGCGTCAGTAAAGTATAGCCTAATGCAAGTATATTATATTCGCAAAACCTACATCTGTCATAAAATAATGTCAATTGCTAATTAGGTCAGATTATAGGGTAACAATAATCAACAATCTCGTTGGGCCCCTGGAGGTCGTGGGTCCGTGTGCTTTACACACATTGCACACAATCATGGTAGCAACGCCACTGACTCTAGACTTATTCGCTGACAATCGGGCATGCTAACCACTAACACTAATTAGCACCTCAGAGGCGCCGTGGTGTAGCCTAGTGGTTAGGCTATGTTCGTCGCCTTAATTGCAGCCGGAGGAGAGTTCCAAGTTCGAATCCACCTGAAGACGCCGCGTAGGGACCTTGGGCAAGACCTTCGCTCGCAATTGCTCAGGCATTTCGGCGTGAAACTTTGATTCAGTGTCCGCGCTGTAGTTAAGAGCGCTTCTGAGTAGCAATCTTGAAGAGACGCCGTAGTAAGTGCGCATACATGCGTTCTATATATTTGAACTAGTAGAGGCCTAATTGTGAATAGGCTATGCAGGTTTTGGCTGAAGAAGTTGGTATAACGTAGACTAATTGCCCATCTAATGGAGAGAAAATATAAGGTTAAGGGAATTATTCTGTTACCATGGAAAAGGTAACCACTTACACTTTATGAAGTTAAGTTTGCAAGTCTGAATCATGGGTTAATATCTATTAAGATTTGGGGCTGCTAACCATAATTGCTCCATGGGTTTCATGCAAATCAACCAAGGCCAAGCCCTTCTATAGTTATTATTTCACTTGCAATAATATTTCAATCCTATTTTTGTTCTAGTACCGCATCTTACCTTCACTAGAAGCAACAATGACTTCATAGCTGTGTTTGAAAGGACTAATGTCCGTAAGTTCTCGCTTAGGGTCCTAGACTCCATATAGATAATCTTCTCCGTGTGTTACACAATCACCTTAAATCGCCTGTGTCTGAACTCCTCCAAAACTGAATTCATACTATTATAGACCTCTGAGAACAACTTAAGAAATTCCAGACCCCTCTATTTCCTTCACCAATCAACGACTCTTCATCCAACCACACCCTGCCAACCATGGGCGTCCGCAGGAATTTTTCTAGGGGGCGCAAACTTGCAAATAATTGTCACAGAGGTTAAATAGGTTGTCGAAAGCAAAAGATCGCTCCACCTTCGACGCTGGCCTCCGGTCGATCAGCTGTCACGGAACCAGCATGCGAAAAATCATAGACATTCATTGTCGCTTTGTAATAATCAAAACCAAGTAATCAGCATTTATCTGCAATTATGCGAAAAATCTAGAGGGGCGCAAGTGCGCCCCCTTGCGCCCCGCTGCGGACGCCCATGCTGCCAACTGGAACTCTCTATTTAAAGAAATTCGCATGGCCCTCAGCCATTAAAACCCTTGCACGTGCACGTGTACACGCACTAATTTATACTACTTAAACTCAGCTTTGTGTTTGTTAGTTAGGCTATAGTTAAGAATTTAATCTGCATCCATAGGCTACGTAACTTCTACTGTATAAATGTTATACAGTCATAATAGCGTCAATATCCCTTACCTAATCACACCCCCACCATCCTGTTTAACTTCTTCTTGGTATATAGGCCCTACTAAGCGGGACGTGTCCATTCTGGAGTGCCTATTGCAGCTATTGCTCTCGAATCTGTCTCCTAACTCTTTTGTCGAATGAGCTAGTATAGTTTAATTATATCCTGTTATTTTATGTTCTGTATATTACGTTTTATTGTGGAATCAATAAATAATTTTGAATAAATATTTCTGTATGTTATAGCCTATTATTATGTAGCATAATGTGCTCAAATAATTAATTTGTTTGCGCTTTTGCAAGTTAGGCCTACTGTAGGTCCATATAGTGCACCTCTGTACATCACGTCGCTCCATTCTAGTAGCATCGCTCAGTGCCTTATCTAAGGTAGGACATTTCCCTCCAGAAACAAATCCAGAGCTGTTATGAATGCAAGGCCGGATTAAGAAATGTGGGGGCCCTGTTCGGCAAATTTTTTGCGTCGTTTAGTCGAAATTCCCCCAGACTTTTGGACCACGGAATCCTTCGCGCCCTATAATGTTTTCTTGCGGAACCCCAATCTAAACTAAACGCACTGTAGCAAGCAAAACGTCTGAGAAGCATTGGGCCTGCTAAACACGCACTATTCTAGAAAGTTTATTTTTCTTATAAAAATTGCGCTCTTTTAAAAACACAACTCGTGGATCAGAATGCTGGAAGTTGCCCTGCATGAAATTAGAACGCGAACGGCGCTTTTGTTTCTTCACATGCAGTTTTGTCTATGACGCATGAAAGCTGGATTCTTATTGTCAGCTATTAATTAATTAATTATTATTACTATTGTTATTATTATTATTATTATTATTATTATTATTATTATTATTATTATTATTATTATTGCAAAAATTTATTACGCGCGCAAGGTCACACCAAAGTGTGAATCTGAGGCGCGGATAGTCAGCCGCCAGAGGAAGATGCAGTTAAAGGTCCATGTGCTTGAAAGCCAAAGAGAAATAGTGAGTTCTGAGCCGCTTTTTGAAGGTAGGGAGTAAAATTGAGCAGCGAAGAGAGAGTGGAAGTAGATTCCATTCTTTGGGAGCAGCGGCATGGAGTGCACGCGAGCCCATAACAATTCTGCATCGAGGCTCAGCTAAAAGACCCATGCTTGATGATCGCAGGCAACGAGGAGGACTGTAAGGAGTAAGCAGTGACTGAAGGCAGGGAGGTGTTCCGGTGGAGAGGTATTTGTAGGTTAAAGAGGCCAATTTAAATGTTATCCTGAACTCGACAGGAAGCCAATGCAGCTGATGAAGTAAAACTGAAGAACTAGATGGCAGTGGGACACGCAGCACAACCCGAGCTAATTTTCATGTCGTCGATTCTGCCTCTCTTCCAATAAAATATGAGAATGCTGTATCGTGCAATTTTTACGTGACAAAATGGTACAGCATGCTATCTGCAGTTAACTGGGGTAGACCTGTTATTTAGGCCTAACTAGCCCATTCCATACATTTTTCAGACTAAGTAGGCTAAAGGTTGATTGTTATTGTGCTTCATTTGCGTTTTTTCAATAAGAGCTCTTTGTCTTCATTAAAAGAGTTTTCGCCTACTTTAAATAGTGTCGTATTCAATAATTAGTATTTGGCTATTATCATCATTCATGGTAAGAAAGTATTTTACCAACTTTTTGCAGAACCCTTGAGCTCACCGAGTTGAATTGTGGCTATTTATATCAGTCATTGCACTCTATTTCAAATGATACAGGCATGGGCGCCCGCACATAGGGGCAAGAGTGGGCACTTGCCCCCCTGGAAAATTGATTTCCTATTTTTAACTACTACTTTTTGGTTTTTAACAAATTTCTTCACTCTAAAGTGCTACTGTTACAAAATTATACACAAATCAAAACCGAGAATTTGACAAATATAGAGACCACTGTGAAAAACAACCGTGTTCTTAATTTTCTGCTTTGCATTTTCAAGCTCTTGCTAAGAAAATTGACCGTGACCATTGTTTTTGCCCCTCATCCAAAAATTTCTGCGGGCGCCCATGGATATAGGCTACCAAGAACATATTCCATGCGCATCTGAAGGCTTATGCTGAGGGAAGCACTTTGTATATGGTCATGTAGGCCTACAATACACTGCAATGTTAGGTCCTTTTGTAGGACATTATATTGATAATTGAAAATAAAACACACCAACACGTCGATACTCAGTCTAGAAGCCTATAGCCGTGTTGTCATATCGGTGGAAAATATCTTTGCGGCGGTCGATGGTTAAAACTGGATCTTCTTGGGATTTTTTGCATTCCTTAGTGAATGAAACCAGAGATGTAGCCTATATGAGCTCCTGGGCACTGAGCAGCACTGACCATTTACCAAAAATTGGTGGCAAACAGTGGAGCAGCCAAGGGGGTTTGGGGTTAAACCCCCCATTGACATAGGAATAGTTTTCTTAAAGGTTATTTATCCACTTAAATAAGAAAAACAAAACAAATGCTTGTAGTAACAAGTGCTTTTCCTACTTTATTCCCTTTGATACTTTATTCCCTTTTTATTTACTGTTATTTTGTTGGGTTGGTGTCAGCATGGGCATACGGCCAGGCCATAAAACCCCCATACTCCCCCTCCATCATACATTCCTGGCTACGCCACTGCTGGCAGGAGTGATGTTTTAAATATTTTTTTCCTGCAACCTATTCAGTGTTTTAAGAAAACTATCCGATTCAGATGACCATCATTCGTAAAAATAGACAAAAAGACAAAATATTGAGTTCACTGTGCAATTGCAGAAGACGTTATTATTTATAGGCTCGCACATAGAATGCATCAAGTCATAAAAAAAAATCGTCAATACAAACACTCATTACCGGTAGTGTCTCTCTCTCTAGTAAAAGCCATTTAGTGAAATGTTAATTGGCAGCATCGCTCGTAATATTCGGTGCAAATTTCGAAAAACAAAACTAGCTCTAAGCCTAGAAAATAAATCCAGCGTGACTTGAACTTTCACGCAACGGGCGCAATTTCTGAGTAGGAAGATCTGCACAAGCTCTCCGAAAAAGCTCAGAGTTCGCAATGCAGACTTCGCGAGAGTTACAGCGATAAGTTTAGCTTTCTTCACTAATGAGAAATTGGTCAGTTCCATGTTACGACACGTGGTTGGATTTTAAGGAATGTCCGATTTGCAACATAAAACATGGCATTTAGTAACACAGACAAAGTCCAGGAAAAACATTGGTTAACATCTCAGCGTCTTCTGAACCTAAGTTTCTCGAGTGTAACTGAGCTGTAGTTAGAATCTTTGTCAGCGGCATGGGTGGAGACTTGGGCGGAGACTTGCGGGGGAACGAAAACGAGCGGCCCAAATTTTGGGCGGACGAATGGATGAGTCGCCGACGAAATTTTCCATCTTTTTTGCCGGCAAAATTTTCTGACGACCTTTTTAGTCATCTGTCCCCGAAATGTTGACGGAAAAATGGAAAACCCCAATTTTCTCTGTCCAAAAACGTTGATGACCTTTTTTAGTCATTGCCTCGTTTGTTGGAAGATCTCTTCTTCTATCTTCTGACGTTAAAACTTCACAGTGGGTTTTGTAAAGTGAGTAGCCTACATGTCCTAACACTTAACGATTGGGGCGGGGAAATGCATGGGCCGTCCCCCCGCCACCTCCATTGAGGGGGACCGTCCCTCTAAGTCTCCGCCCATGGTCAGCGGTTTTAAGGAAAACTGATTTTCTGAGATAATAATCCTGGTTGATATTTGCTGGGGATTCTAATTGACATGAAGACCTATGTAGAATATATGGCAGTGCTTTAATTTCGCTATTAGGCTATAATAGAAGTAGTAGGCCATGCAAAGTCGATTTAATTTGATGTTCGAACACCAAATGCAATGAATGTTTTCTATAGTGATCACAGCGAAAATATTAACCGTGTGAGAGGAAAAAATCGAATCTCGATCAAGTCTCAATTTCTGAAGGTCGCCTTCACAATTTCATTCTCTTTACCTCAACACAAAACTCATGTCAACTACTCTTTAATTTTCTTTACATTCTCTACTTCTTAATCATGACCTCATGCACTTTATGTTCTCTTAACTCTATTTTCTGAGCGCTGATATAAGATCAATTCGACTGAAGTCTTCCCACAAGGGTTGTGGTTTTGGAAGAGGGATCACTGTGCTCCTACTGGTACAAACTCTTCTAAAAAGGTCGAAATTGTCAGTGTAGACTTCGCGAAACAGGCAACGATGACTTTGGTTCTCTTTCTTCAAGAATTCGTAATTAGTCTCGTCAGTTACATGAAGTAACATGTGATTGGATTTCAAGAAGTCTCCGATAGGCAAACAAAATGAAGGCATGAGGTAACATGGACAAAAATCCTGCAGAAAGAACATCAGGTAACATCGCATCAGTTTTTCTACCCACAAACTCAGATTCTTGGCATCAACTGAGTTGTAATTTGTCTTTTCATCAAGCGGTCTTTCATTTTCAATTTCATTAGCTTCAAGGCAATATAAGAGACACGTTTTAAGAACATAAGTCATTTGAGGTTTAATCAGATGTTTGCAAACCATGTAGGCTGCCTTCGCTGTGGGCGAACTGTTTCTGATGATTTGGCTCTCCGCTGGAGCAAAAGATATTCTGGCGTAATTCTCACCAAATGGAACCCACGGATATTTCCGCTGTGGTTGATCAAACACTAGATTGCATCCTGTAGCTTTTAAGGCATCACTTATATCAGACCTTGCTTTGTCTGGCCACCAACCATCCACATGGATGCATGGAACAAGATCCATTGAAATTGTATTCTGTAGATATGCTCCATCTAGTGCTCTGGTCTGTTTAAGTCGAACGGTTGTGCAGATACTAGGATTCAATCGCTGATCCATCAAGTCACTGAGATCTCCACCATTTATACGTCTGTGGTACCACTGGACAAACTTTTTCATTGTGTCTTCAGCGTCTGTCATTTCAAACAGATGCTCATTTTCCCAGAAAGATGGATCTTGAAAAACTTGATTAAGAACAATTTGAAATCTGCAATTTATTTCGCTTGTCAGAAGGATACCTTCTCTGTTAAAGAAATTTGCTTCATTCCCATTTGCGTGGATATTTGGTTTTCTTTTTAGGTGAACAAACCCATCTGGAGCAACTGGTGACGGAATGACTTCGACTAATTGACTAAATTTTGTGAGAATAAAATCGAAGTCGAATTCATCTGGTAAGTCAATTTTTGTTCCCTCAAAGGCGCTGCCAACTAGCAGCGGTTGACATGCAAACCAAGGTTCCTTTATTTCTATGGCATCAGCTAATCGGTGCATAAAATTGTCTATTTCTGTTGTCAAGTTTAGTGTCAAAGCGTTGCGGTATGCATATTGTTCAAAACTCTCGTTCCAGATCACCTGTGGAAATTGCTTTTCAAAATCACATGAATTCTGTTTATGTATGTGCATTGCGCCGTTGTCATAGAGCATGGTGCTAAGGGTTTCGGCCTTTACTGCTTCTCGGGAGCGAATAATTGTTCTAGCTGCTTCTGAATCGGCGTTACATTTTCCAAAACTTGACAATTCGCTAGCTGTCTCGTCGTCGATATAGTTTCTTTGTAACATATCTTTAAATTTCAACTGCTCCGCCGTTAACTCCATCTGAATCTCGTCGACTACTCCAAATATTAGGCTGCTGCTTGAAGCATCCAGATAATGCAATGGTGTTCGTTGGTAGATATCTTTTGCATCTAGGTCGCATTTCATGGAAAGCAGAGCCTTGAACACTAAAATTTTGTCTGCTAAATGCCCATAGGAAGCTAAAATAGCTGCATAATGAAGTACAGTTCTCTCCTTGTTGTCTTTAACATTTTTTATTCCCTCAGCTTGAGTTGGTTGCATACTTTTGTGTTCTGCGATCATAACGCAAACAGCGGCTAGCCAATACAATGGTGATTTACGCCGTTTCTTTATATGCAGCCATTGCAAGTCAAGGTGGCATGGCGTTTCTTTAAAGGCACTGTTTGCATTTCTAATTTCATCAAGGCGCTGCTGTGCTTCCTTCCGACATCTGCTGAACTGAATTTCTGACTGCACCAAGAAATCAAACGGAGTGTTGTTTGCAAAATTCAAGGTTTCAAGCTGAAGTCCGCTACCCAAGAGGATATTAATCAACGCATTCTTTATCGATTTCTTCCCGTCTTGTGCTCCTATCAGACTGTCTTTAACTCTGTTGTTAACCTTTCCGTTTGGTTCAATTTTACTTTGGCCAATGGTTTGAAACTCGTTCTCAAAACATTCGAATAAATTTCTAAACTTATCTGGGTCATGCAGCGCCGCATGTAGAGCCGTAAATCCACGGTAGTCTTGTAACTCTACCCGCGCCCCAGAATTTACTAAAGCGTCTACAATCTTAGTATGATGCATCCTCGCAGCTTTGATCAAAGCAGTCTCTCCATATTTATCTCTTAAGTTTAAATCAACTGCGTCAAAAGTGCCATTCAGTAGCAACCTAACTATGTGATCACAGCCGCGCTCGGAAGCTATCATTATCGGCGTAATACCTTCAAAGTCTTGTTGATTGACATCTGCTTTATTTTCCAGAAGTCTAGAAATGATGCTCTCTTGTATCTCCATTCGACGCTGAAACTCTGCTGAATTTTGCCCAGAAAGTTTACAGCCACAGTTACTTATCGCCAGATGGAGCGGTGTCTCTGCTCTTAAAGTCAACGCGTTTACACTGAATTTGTCAGATGTCAACAAAACCTCTATCATTTCAATAGAGTTTGAGAAGTTTAAACCACGGTTTATCAAGTTTACTGCCAAATGTAATGCTGCATGACCTTGGGAAGTTACTGAGCAAGTATTTGCACCATGCATCAGTAGTAACCGTACAACATGTGGGTGATTGAATTCTACTGCTTTCAACAGCGCATCGTAGCCTTCACAGTCTTTTCTGTTTACATAGGGTATCACGTCTTCGGTCAGTTGAAGACTCTTAGACTGGTTACAGTTGTAATCAAGCAGCATCATGGAATTGATTGGATATCTAGGCCTAAGTTTCAATAACAGTGTGCAAATTTCAGCTGCCAAATTTGTTTTTATGTCTTTGATTTTCATATGCGCGGGTACCCCATTATTCTGATGCATTGCACCTGCCAGTTTCTTTTTAAAATCGTCAAAGATAGGCGAACGATAGCAAGATAGAACTGCTATGTACACTAGTATGGCACTGTTTTCAGACACCTTTATTTCGCATATTTTCTTTATTGTACTTTCCGTCCATCTGCCTAGGTAGTGGTCAATTTGGTAATTTAGTTGTTCCTGCCTAAACATAGGCCTACGGTCAATTTCGCCCTCCAGTTTATACGTTTTAAACGCAGCGAAATTTCTGTTGCAACAACACTGGGCTTCCTGATACTTCTGATAAAAAATCAAAAATTTCTCCCAATCAATTAGGAGAGAATTACCGATCAAGGCATCGATAGTGCTGTTTAAAAATGAGAAACAAGTGCAAGGGTCTTTTTGTCGTAATCCCCCATAAAGCGGCAGGCTTAGGTCTAGATCTTTATGGTATTTCCGTTGCGTTGTAAAGATACGAGTAAATTCCATATGCAGTTCGTCTGCTTGTTTTTTCCAGTGTTCTAGGAGCAATCTTATTTGCTCCAATTCCTGAAAATCCGCATGGCTAAAGACTTCATCATTTCTGAGGACTGGCCTTGGTCGGGATTCACAGTGTTCCAGCAATAGCGCTGCCATTTTTGAATCACTGATCTCAGCACACATATGAAGCGCAGTCCTTCTGTTCTCGTCAACTTTTTCGTAATTTTCTTCATGTTCGAGCAAGAACTGAGCAAGTTCAAAACAATTGTTTCTAACCGCTATATGTAAAACTGTCCCTGTAGGAGCAAACTTGGAAACGTCAAGAAGGCCTAGAGCAAGCAAACTATCAACATACCTTGAAATGTCTAAACACACGTCTTCAAATTTGGCCATAGAAGAACGATGATTGCAGTCCATAGACCTGCAGCAAAGCACAATTCACGCGTGTAAGAAATGTAATTTTCGAAAAAGGTATGTAATCTTGGCCAAGTTAAATATTCAGGATGATTAGTGATTTGAATTTCTAAAGAGTTCTAAAACTACAGACCAGCTGGCCAAAAAACATCCAATTAGACAATATCAGACTTCGTTACTAACACTATGCGCACCGTTTCTAATTTTTCAGACCTGTCTGATCGGTTCAAAATGTCTTCCCCGTTTATTCAAAGCAGGAATCCACCATCTGCAAATTTTGTGTAGCCTATCCATAGAATTTATTTAGCTGGATTGAGTCACTGCATTAAGCGAAAACACAGGGGAAACAGAAAGAGACAAAGGCCGACACGCTGCATCTGTGAGACGCCAATCGCAGCAATTTTCTCTTCGTGAAAAAATCGTCAATCTTGTATGCTTCGTATTCTATTCACTATACTCGGCAATTTCCTTAGAGGCCACAAAATAGCCTACGCGGCATTGATCACGATTTCATTTACTTTGAAATAATTGACTACCCAGACATAGACGACGAAGCAAAAGTTACAAATAACGTATTGTAATACCCTCTGTCTTGTTGTCTGGAAATACAGGCGCCCATTTTCTCCTATAGGTTTTCTGAGGTGTCGACAGATGACCGATTCCCCGAAAGATTCTCCACTAGGATTCACCCTCGATATCCTTTCTTCCGTGTTGCTTCTGATTTTCTACAATGGGTAATTGGGTAGGGGAGACCGGGGCTAAAAGTAACAGGGGCAGGTTGTAACTTAGTAAAAATAAGGAAAACTGAAATTCAGGGAACCAGCGTATGCACGTCAGAGCATGCGGCATATCGTTCCCGTTTTATGTTCCTTTCGACTCTGCTTGCATTACACCACAACAGAGTCGTTTTTCCAAAAGTGTGATTTTTGCTACTAAAAGTAACTTTTTGAATTCGTATTGTTTTTCTCATTGCTTTCGTCTGGCGCACGATATTCTTACCTACTGTTGGTCAATGTGAAGCTTGTTTATGTTAGATTACATGACAGGATGAAACATTTCGTCGACCAACATGGAGTTTGAAAATTTTATGTAATCATCTTAGACGTGTGATCGGGGCAGGTTGTAACAATTTTCAAGGGGCTTGTTGTAACGGTGTTACAACCTGCCCCAAAACCACCTTCAACGTTTTAAAAGATTTATTTTTGCTTGAATCCTGCCTAACTATTTTAAAATGTAGGCCTAGATGAGGACTTACAAAAGGAAAAGTTCTAGAGGAGAAACCACACTGGTTGAAATGAAAGAAACGGCAGAAGAGGTGACTAACCATGCATAACCGACCTTGCCATACAGCTGCAAAGAAATTCAACATAATTATGCCATGTTACTCTTTTCCGCTTTGTTAAACAAACTGCAAAGGTCAAGTGATAAAAGGTTTCTAATGGGTACAAACGAAGTAGGCGGTCGTTGGCCGATGATGATCAATTGATTACTGCGGATTCAGCTTCTGCAAACGACAATGCCCAGCCGTAAACTTCACCTCTTGCTGAAGTAGACCTACAGTAGAATGTTGCATCGCTATTCGAGCCTCGGCCAGACACTTCACCTTCTCGAGACGTAGGCCTATCTATGGCGTCAGAATCGGAGGAGTTTCACGACATTATTCAAGAACATGACTCTGCATGCTCAGTTGGCTGGCATGATCCCTGGTGAATCTCAGATACTGATTGTCCAACCGGCAGTGGCCACCACTGCCTGTTGGACAATCCCATCTACGTCCACTTCTTGCCCTATTATTTCCTCCTTTAGATTGTCCTCTCTTTCACTAATTCTGATGACGATAATCATCAACCTCTGTCAGCATGCCAGCTTCAAGGCAGCATCAGTCACCATCATCATCAGCAGCAGCAGCAATACAGTCACCTGCATGCAGGCTTCTCAAATGACCGCCAGAATTCGTCCTTTGATCCTGTCTTAGTAATGCCTCACCCAGAAGCCGGGGAACGACAAGTTGCCAAAAGTGAAGAAACCGAAGGCCTGCTGCAAGTCTAGCGGACACGCCAGAAAAACGAGTGTTGGAAGAAGAACAAGAGAAAAAGAACGAGAAGTTCACAAAAAGAAACTTGAAACAAAGAAGAACCAGGCTGGAAAAACAATGGACTGATGAAAAAAAACTTAAACAAGAACAAGAAGGCTGTCAAGGGTCCCAAGACACAGAAACTGGCAAAGAAGAAGATTCTTAAAAATGCGGAAAGTATCAAGTTTATCCACTTCGGAAGACGACTGCTTTTGTCTTATTTGTTCTGAGTCATTTGGTGCTTTCAGGAAAAGAAATCGACGGGTGAAAAACAACAATAGAGAAAAAAGAAGACTACCAATGATCTCAAGAAACATAAAGTACCAAACAAGAAGAAGAATCTTCAGAAAAGAAGCACCTCGAACGCTGGCGATTACTTTTTTATAGTCTTTTTGTACTGTCAGAAACAAAAGAAAGACTGTATCCAATGTGTGGCTTGTAAGAAGTGATCTCAAATGGATGGCACTGATGGCGCTGTGAATTATTTCGGCCATAAGTGTGTTTCAGACGACTTGGAATGACAGTAGGGCCTAGACTACATGTGTTGCGTTACATCCAACCCCAATGCTAAAAGCATTGTTACAATTTACCCCAGGTCTTGTTACAACCAACCCAAGCCGGGGCAAGTTGCAACACAAAAAAATTTGACCTCATTTATCTCCTAAAGTAATATAGCTAGACATTTGAAATTTAGCCTAATTATAAAGCCCTCATGAAGGTATTCACTGATATATTGTGTACCGTACTTGGAGGAATAGTTCTGCCGTAAGTCGATGAAATGTGTAAATTGTTATTTGTAGCCCCGGTCTCCCCTATGTTAAATTTAGTCTATAATAAGGCTATCATGGCCAATTTTAGGACGAGGTTCTTTACTAGCATTAATTTTGTTAAATTAAGTTAACGTAGCTTCGCCCGAATTTTATCGAGCTTGGATTTTCCAAAGGCCAGTCTTTAAACGGTTACACATTCAGTAAACTCTCTACTTATTCACAGGCGCTCAATAAAAAAAGACAACCGTTATATTAGGGGTCATGCCCCGCTGGCAGAGAGTTAATCGTTTGCGTGTTTAGTAAATAAAAATGGTATATCAGCATTAAAGAGAGTGCGGAGGTTCGGATCCCAATAAGTACCGAGCTCGGGAACTGTAAACTTGACCTAAACTTGTAACGACCGTTACATTTTAAGGTATTATTTGCTATTTGTGGTTTTATTTTAATGGCGATTATAATGGTCGAAATACACAGGGAAGGCCTGCAATACCGTACTAAATTCATTAATATCGGCCGTCACCGTGAAACGCACCTCAGGACCTGTTCGTTAGAAATGCACGCACGCAGTAAGCAGTGGCGGCGCCAGGATTTCCGTTTTGGGGGGCTGAAGTTGGTCCAGAAATTTTCCGTTTTTAATTCGCCAAAATTTCTGACGACTTTCCATTTTCCCCGTGAAAAACTGACGACCTTCCTTTAGTCGTTTCATTGGTCGAAATCTCGTCAAGATACTTCATTTTCCCTGTCCTCAAAAAGGTTGATGACCTTTTTAGTGGGTGGGGGATAAGATGACAATATTTCATTTTCACTGTACAAAAAACCTTTGATGACCTTTGGGGGGGGCTTAGCCCCCTAGCCCCTGACGGCGCTACTGGCAGTGAGATTTAACGATACACACTGTTACACAACGATACGCGGCAGGACATATAGACGTATGCACACGGGCTGAGAGACGACCTATAGACAATCGATTTGACGTAAACTCAAAATTCGCGCACCGGTCCGTCCAAACCGAGACTCCATGCTAAATTGTCCTATACTTTTTACATTACGACGTTGGTGGCTGTCTGGAAACTCAGACACGATGCGTGCGTGCTCCTATACCAGGTTTTTTTTTAACGTGCAGTTGTACACAAAATGTGCAGTTCTAAAAGGATTTGTGCAGTTGTAAAAGCGCTTCCGTGCAGTTGAAACTAGTAAAAAAAAGGTCGTTGTCTTCTGATTGGATGTAATTTACCATGGAGGATGGGAAATGAAAGAAGGAGTTGTGCAGTTCTAAAAATTCCTTTAAAACATCCCTGTCCTATACCTCTAAGCTGGGTGTTGTCAGACGCGACTTTTAGGCGCGAATCTCTTTCTTCTTCGTGTCTGAACGGCAGTCTGAACTCTGAAGTTAGTCTTGTCCGGGCAGTTGAAGCGCGTGGTCGCATTTGACAAGAACTCTGGTGTGGGAGAAAATATGGAGTGAATTTCGGTCTGAAAGTGGCATATTGGATTAAATTGAGATAAAACGACATCGGTCGTTACGTGAATCGTGAATCATATAATGTTTGCATTCGGTTCTCTTTGGAATATCGGAAATATTTCTTTGAAATATCGGAAATATTTCTTTGGAATATCGGAAATATTTCTTTGAAATATCGGAAATATTTCTTTGAAATATCGGAAATATTTCTTTGGAATATCGGAAATATTTCTTTGCAATATCGGAAATATTTCTTTGAAATATCGGAAATATTTCTTTGAAATATCGGAAATATTTCTTTGAAATATCGGAAATATTTCTTTGGATCATCGGAAATATTTCTTTGCAATATCGGAAATATTTCTTTGAAATATCGGAAATATTTCTTTGAAATATCGGAAAAATTTCTTTGGAATATCGGAAATATTTCTTTGCAATATCGGAAATATTTCTTTGGAATATCGGAAATATTTCTTTGCAATATCGGAAATATTTCTTTGGAATATCGGAAATATTTCTTTGGAATATCGGAAATATTTCTTTGGAATATCGGAAATATTTCTCGTTGGAATATTGGATTACAAATATCACCGTCGTCAATTAATTGCGTGGATTACACTAACTCGTGTGAGTTCGGTGGATAAAACCCTTGCTCTCCCAGCGGCCGATCCAAAAAATAAGGTACGCTGAACTTAGATTAATAGGGGAAACCGAGATTAATCACAATTAATTGAAGTTAGGGCTTTGCAGTATTTGTCCAAGTTGCGTTAGATTGTCGGTTGTTTTAATTAGGCTATATCTTTAGTGCTCTCTTTTGTTTTTACGTAAGAAATAAACTGCTATAATTAAGAAATACACTTGCTTCATTCTTCATCATGAATATTAGTCGCCCTGTTTCACTGATTGGTGTCAGAACCCTCAAATCCCCCCCATCAGAAATTCCTGGCTACGCCACTGACTGTGCGATTGTATTAGTCTACTTTGTGGTGGTGGTGGTGGTCAATAAAGAAGATTGATTGATTGATTGATTGATTGATTGATTGATTGATTGATTGATTGATTGATTGATTGATTGTGTCAGGTCAAAATCCGGGAGATCAAGCCGAGGAGAGTCAGGAGACAGCGTGGTGCTACGATGGTAGTCGATAAAGATGGTGGTCGCATATTGATGCTGGTGTAACTTTGGGTTTCCTTTTGTTACCAAGAGTTTCATGTTTTTTCGGTTTTTAGACCTAGGCCTAGCATGATGGTTTACACGACACTCGCTGGCCTGGCTGATTTGAATCTAGAACACAACCTCTTGATGTACGACAAAGCAGTGACGCCATTTGACCTCAAAATAATTTTCTGCTAGTCAACAGCATGTGATTGCAACGTTTCTCGCATATAATAGATCTATAATTATGCGATATTGGTGGATTTGAGCGAACGTAATATTGGAAGGATCGCAAGGAATCCATTTTTAACCGAATTATTGCTTAGCATACCTTATCTTAGACCTTAGTCCTTCCCGTGCAGCTCTGCACATCGGGCAATGCAGTTTCTCCATTTCACTCTGTTGCTTAGCATACAGTATAATATAAATCTTCACGATACGATGAGCAATTTAGGCTTAATGCTCGATCACTAGTTTATTCGCCAATTAACTGATTAACTATTTTACTCACTACTTGGAAAAAAGCATTGTGGTAGGTTGGCTACTCACGAATCATCTTTCTGCCACTGAAAATCTGAAATGACTGTAGACATGTTATTGTACCCTACTTCCAGAGACTCTGGACTAGAGTCTAGTCCAGAGTAGCATTCGTCTATTGAAGTGAGGAGCCTATTTTTCTTCCAAATTTAATGTCAACGATAGATTTCAAAGCATTTTAAATTTGCGAATCAGGTATATTCAACTCACATTCTCGATTCTTTTTGATTTTTCGACTAGGCCTATTGACCAACCGGGACAACGCAGAACATTCGACAACAATGGTGGTAGGCCTACAACGTATGTTAATACGAACGTCTGAATTAACGATGAGAAAGATGAAAGCCAGGTTTTCCCGTGGTTATCCGTTGTATTTCCATGTAGCAGGACCAAGGTTAGCCACAGCCTATATTTATCCCAGTAGCCGAAGACAACATTGGCGCTGCAACTGGCGGTCCGCAGGCTGGTATCCATGCAATCGCCCTAGCTCGCTAGGCCGCCGACAGTCGATCAAAATCAAGATCAATCCACACACACAAAGGTAGGGCCGCTGAGGAGTTCATGAATATGCGTGAATTGGAGTGTGACGCCGTGACGTCACGTGCCCATTCGTAGATTGGTAAACGGATATTGACACTAGGCCTATTATACATCTAATAACATCGTTAGGAATATCTGCTATAATAATATCCCAGATAAATTTGTGTCGACTGCAACTGCCTTTATTGTCATGAGCTGTCGTTAAATTCTGGATCCAATATCTAATTGCATTAGCAGCCCATAGTTCCTCATATCGATCTGACGTTCATTGCAAATATACATGTAATTTGATATGTGAACGACATTGGGTTTAGCTAGACTTAACTGCAGACCTAAATGACACTAACTAATCCGAGCGTCAGAAAATTAATGCGCAGAGGGTCTCGTAAACCTAGCAGGCCTATTGGTATCTCAGAATTCCTATGCTCACAGTAGTCTACTCTTATACTCTTAATTAAACAAAGGAAGCAAGTTAGAAAAAGTTGCATCAGGATAGCCTACTCCACTTAATGAGTTCTACTGTTCTATTACAATATGCCTATTTAATGTACAAACTGCAAAACTTCTATTCTATAGTCGCAATTAAACTCTTGTATTCTCTTGAGTGACCTTTTTGAGTGCTTTTGATACACGGCTTTTTTGTGGTAGCTTTTTGTCTGTTCTGTGAGCATAAGCGAATAAAGGTACTCGTCCGGACGAAACATGTTATGATTGCTGGCGATTGCACAGTTATTATTATAGGTGTCGCGATCTATTTTTTTCAACACATTTTGCCCCACGCCTATGTAATGATCTGCCTTAGATTGCCCCATGAACTTCATACCTTCCGGTCACTCACCATCATCTTCCTAAGGTTCCTCTACCCACCACTCCTAGAGCTTTTCGCTCGAAGCTAAAGTTTCAATTCCTTAGACAAAAGTTAGATACGCTTACCCCCGGCTTACTGATCTTCCACCTTCAAATTATCGACCTCAACGCCAACCACCTTGACAAGTAAGCCTATATATGCTACTCTTGGCTTGTTGCTGTGTAACGACACTGTCATTACAAAGACGATTAGGCCTAGTGTCTCCTTCCTCCTCTATCCCGACTTGGGACTGGCACTGTCAGAGTACAAAGTGGCAGATTTAGATATACATGTAGGTTCTACTCTGCCACTTCTGATTCTCTGGTAACCTGACTACGACCTGTGGACCAAACGTTTGGACAATCCTTCTTATTAGAAACAGCGCTCGTTGATAAGCCGGGGCCCTGCGCTTGGCTTTCGAGTGGCGCTCTAGAAATTTGGAGATTACGATTCGCTCTACTGAATGAACTGCATGTAGATTGCATGAGTTTGATCGAAGGGGCATGTGACGTCAGAAATTCTCCACCCCGAGTTAATGAGCCAGCTGCCTAAGTCAGCAGGTCAGCCTGTGTATTCAAAGGACCTTGTATCAAAATGACGTGTAGCCCTTAGCTGCGCTCAGAGGATGCGGGACAGTTAGGCTATATATATCCTTCGCGGAGTGCTATGAATTAATTAATTAATTAATTAATTAATTAATTAATGAACGAACGAACGAACGAACGAACGAACGGACGGACGGACGGACGGACAGACGAATGAACGAATGAATGAATGAAAGAATGAATGAAAGAATGAATGAATGAATGAATGAATGAATAAATGATTGAATGAATAAATGATTGAATGAATGAATAAATGAATGAATGCCTAGTGACTCGTAGGCCGCTGTCGACCTCGTCAACTGATTTGCATCGTGGTTAATAGGTCAACAGAACTTCTAAAATATCAACTCTCAACTCAACTCTGAAAATTGTAAATCCATTGTTTGTATAGGTTATACGTTTCTGCACAAGAGCATAGTGACAGTCCCAGGCTAAACAATTTCAGTTCGTCGCGTAGGGTCATCGAAGTTATTGAGCAGGTCGAAGAAATTAAATGCAGAGACGATATTAGAAGTTCCAAAGAATTTGCGGTAGGTCATAAGGCAGGCTAAGAGTAAATTAGGCAGTACATCCAATGATCTGCCGTGAGCACTGAAAGCGCTACGTATGAATTTTAGTCGTTATCTTTATCTCCAGACTTTTAGAGCGACTCTCAAAAGCCAAACGCTGGGCACCAGCTTATTCACGAGTGCTGCATTGAGTCAAAGGATTGTCACAAGAGTAGGCCTAGTCGAATGCGGGTCCGAGTCCGGTTGCCAGAAGATCAATTTTAGAGCACAACTTATACAGATACTGATTCACAGGCAACCTCCACGCTAGTTACAGTCAAATTACAGTCTTAAGAAACAAAGCGTACACCAATAAACACAGCAAACTCGTGGCTGGCTGGAACCGACTACCAGAGTTTGAGTTTTGACTCCTGATATTCCTTAAAGAGACGCTGCAATTCTCATGATTTCTCGCTGGTTATGATAAGGGCCTTTTATCCATGATTAGGCGATTAGGCACGGTGCCCAGTGCCTGTGAACTATTTAGGGACCTATACGCAAATCTTAGAATGAGATATTGAATAAGTTATTTTAATGATGCCTGCAGTTATCTGCCATTCTGCTGAATCATTGGAATAAGTGAGATTCACATCTTCTATAATGTCATGTGCTAGCTTTGGATCAGAGCAGTGTTTTAGGTCTTCTAAGACGGTGTTATATAAATTCCTATTATGAGTGCAATCAGTGCTTAAAGTGTGGAAGAGTAAATGCCTGGACGCCCTTTTCTTCTCCAAAAGAAGTGCCTGGACGCCCCTTACCTTTCCAATCTGTGCTCGCCAATAAGTGGCTGGACGCGTTCAGGTTTTAAAACAAGTGCTTGGACGCCGTCCATAACCGTCCAGGCACACACTAAGCCCTGAGTGCAATTGCACAGACTAAAATAAAAGCAGCTGTTCTTAAATTTATGCGACGTCTCAAGAAAAACAACACAGAGCTAAGACAATGTTTCTCATGGAATAAAACTCCTTAAAGTACATTAAGTTAAGCAGCAAATGACTTCGTTGTGACGCTATAACAGGAAATAGATCGCATCACATTCTAGCATAGATTTAAAATAAAATATTTCGAGTTTCAAAAGAACTGCAACGTCCCGCAAACCCTAAGCGGTATTCGAAATAGTGACTGCTAGATATCGTATTGTAAATGACCATTTATTGAGTGCTTCTCTACGTAAGAGTCTTTTCAGAAGCGCTCCCATGCAGTGCGGTCGACCCCGAGAGAAAAGGCAGGATTAGAGCCGAAAGAAAGATGAGAAAGACTATACAAGAGTGGAAGCCAGAGTGAACTGATGGTGGAAGGTTCTTCCATAGAGAGGGACCTATGAGGCAAAGCATCTGAATCGAGCCATGGCGGTTCCAGCATGTAACGAGTACAATAATTAGGCTATGCGTTAAGAAGCTAAATTGGTCTGTGTCAATTATTGTCATCAATCATAATTTCAATTACAATATTGAGTGCCTCCGAGGAGCTTCTCTTGAAGAGGCGCTATAAAATTAATGACTACGATAACGATTTATAATAAACCACTACTCCAGTGTTCACCAGTTGACCATGTATCAGATCTTCCCATGACAACCCAACAGCCATGACGCAGCGCTAGTGAATCAGTTGGTGCCCATCGCACAGCTCATCAGAAGCGCTATGGAAAATCAATAGTTTACAATAATATTAAGCTACGATTATAATAGTCATCGCAAATTAAGCGGATAATGATCATTGATGGTCAAAGGTTCGTTATGGATAGACGCGTTGAAACATGAAATTCACGGAGATGCGACGACGCTTCACTTGCAACTCCGCCAATGCTTGTACGCTGGCAGTGCCAGTCCCAAGCCTAAAGAAAGGAGGAGGGCGACACGAATCATCTTCGTTGTTGCACAGTGTCGTCGAACACAGAAGCGAGACATCGCTCTACTTGCGACCGATCGAATAGAGGTCCGGCATCATGACGATGGGATCGATGTTGTTGCGCTTGTTTGCCGCCAGCAGAAGCGGGTGGAGAAGACCTCGGTCCATCGTCGATGATGAGTCGAGCCTTGAACCTTGATACCTCGGCGTCTGCAGGAGGAACTTCGCCAGACGAAGAACCTCGCCGGACTGGTCCTTCGAGAACAACGAAGAACGAGAATGTTAACTGCACGATTAATTCAAGTATAAAATATAAGAAAGTCTCTTGGTTAGAACATTTCTTTGTGGGGCAGGAGTGGATCCAGGGGGTCAATCCGGCCATGCCCCCCATTTAGAAATTTCTTTATTTCTGACCAGCTATTCTGGCTCGGAAAGTTGACGTGGTCCCCCCCCAGGAGTAGTTCCATAGGTCCCTCCCCACGCCCACGAGGTCCGTATCTAAGGGCCGTACGACTAAAAAGGTCAACTTTGTTTGGCGGATAAAATCGTATCTTTTTCTCATTTTCTTGGGAATTCGAGACAAATGACTAAAACACAAACAAAAAAGGTCATCAGATTTTTTAGGCGACCAAGACGAAAATTTTTCCCTGTCCCAGACCGAAAATTTTGCCTCTCCCTTCGAAAATTTCTGTATCCGCCCTTGTGGGGCCGATGTGGTGCAGTGGGTATGTTCGTTGCCTTGCAGCCAGTGGTGTAGTGGAGCGGGGACGCGGGGGACGCCGTCTCCCCACTTTTTTGCAAAATTCTTGCAAGATTGCACTTTTTGCTACAGTTTCTACTTCAATTTCCAGGCGTCCCCCCACTTCAATTTCCAGGCGTCCCCCCACTTCATTTTTTAGGACTACACCACTGCTTGCAGCAGGATGGTTGCAGGTTCTAATCCACCTCAAGCAGCCACGTCTATGACTTGCACTACAACTACAACGCTTTCATAATAGCCAGTTGGTATTTGCGCCGTCAATTGACAAAATATTTGTGTTTAGCGTACGGGAAATTCAGCTGCAGGCAGGTCTATGCAACTATAGCGTTGACTCATCTCTGTTATTCTGTCACAGCCCTGCGTAGGGGGTAGGGTCTGCTGGAGGAGAGCAGTTAATTTAGGGACCATGATGGAGTAGGATATGCGGGCGGGGGACGGTGGTTTTGAAACCATAAGGATATTGGGTGTGATGCAGGGTGAGAATTGCCGAGGGGGTTGGGGGTTTCAACTCCCCAGTCTTTCTTAGAGCCCCATAGTAAAATCTGTTTTTCACACCCAAATTTCAAGTGGATAATGGTCCAACACCCCCAGTTATTTTTCCACAATTCTTACACTGGTGTGATGTTGGCAGTTCGATATAAAGATCGAATCTTAATCCCTCTTTTTCTTTCTATTAGGGTTTGCAAAACAGTTAAATGTAAACGGATACATATTATCTGATCCGATTCAATCGATTCTATCATAGAATAGAATATTACACAATAAAATATAAGAGAATAGACTGAAATAGAAGAATAGAGAAAAGAAGATAACAGAATAGAATAGAGTAAATAAAAACAGAATAGAGCAGACTTTTTATAATTCTGACGTCATTATAACCATCTGCCTATGGCTTACACCTACCCGTGAGTCTCTTGACGTCATCGGTGTGTCATAGTTAGTGACGACATCGACAAGCATGCATGACGTCATCGGGATCAACCAATCGCTGGTCACCAGAAGGCAGGCAATGGCACAGACTGAAAGAGTGATTCGCGTCATTTCCGCCAAAGACTGAAAATATTTCAAGCACAAACCTGGCATCGCTTGAATCCTTGATTTAAAAATAATTACAAATGCAGATTGCGATTCCGTTCCCAAATTCCCATTTAGTGCATTTTACTGCACAATTTACTTTGCTTTCCTGGCATGACTTTTTTTACCACTGTGCGTGATTTGGGTGTGACCTTGGACCAGGAATTGACCTTTTCTGATCACGTGAGGAATGTATGTCGCACCTGCTTCTACCATCTTTGTTAGATTCGCTCGGTGCGTCGCTCGCTTACAACCAAAGCCGCCAATACTCTGATGCATGCATTTATATGCACGAGAGTTGACTATGGTAGTGCCATCTACAATTCTACATGTATGCGGGCTTAACCCTTTCACGCATTAATAAGTTACAATCTGTCCTTAATGCTGCGGCCCGCCTGATTGGCGGCATACCAAAGTTTGGGCATATATCAAGTTTCATACGGGAAGAACTGCACTGGTTGCCAATGCAAAATCGTATTGAGTTTAAGATTTTAATGTTCATGCGTAATTGCCTAGCAGGCCAAGCTCCGATCTATCTTATGGAACTCTGTGTACCTGTGCTATCCATTCCAGGCCTTAGATTCCTTCGCTCTGCTACGCATGGCGACCTGGTTGTCCCTATGGCTCGATCTTCTACAGTGCTGCACAGAAGCTTTGCTATGGTCGATACGTCTTCCTAGAATAAGTTACCTATTAGTCTCCGTAGTGAACTTCTTTGCCTTTCTTTGCCCCTTTTCCGCAAGTGTTTGAAAACCATACTCTTTGATTGTGGTTTGGTGTCAGGTCGGGAGCGCCTCTGAGGAGTTCTCTTGAAGGGGCGCTATATAAATGTACGATTACAATTGCAATTACAATCATTATTAATATTATTGCTAGAATCCATAACACACTTACCTCGGACGGCACGCCGACAAAAGCGCGCAGGACAAAAGCGCGCAGACAAATGCGCGCAGACAAATGCGCGCAGCGACATATGCGCGCAAGACAAAAGCGCTAATCGACAAATGCGCGCAACAGGAACAATGAAATCGATATTTCGAGCCTCATTCAGTTTTCATTTCACCTATAGAGAACCTTCATCCGGCTTCTATTTCATCTATATAGAGAACCTTCATCCGGCTTCTATTTCTCTGACCTTCATCCAGCTTCCATTTCACCTATAGCGAACCTTCATCCAGCTTCTATTTCACCTATAGCGAACCTTCATCCAGCTTCTATTTCATCTATAGAGAACCTTCATCCAGCTTCCATTTCTCTGACCTTCATCCAGCTTCCATTTCACCTATAGCGAACCTTCATCCAGCTTCTATTTCATCTATAGAGAACCTTCATCCAGCTTCCATTTCCCTGACCTTCATCCAGCTTCCATTTCACCTATAGCGAACCTTCATTCAGCTTCTATTTCATCTAAAGAGAACCTTCATCCAGCTTCCATTTCTCTGACCTTCATCCAGCTTCCATTTCACCTATAGCGAACCTTCATCCAGCTTCCATTTCTCTGACCTTCATCCAGCTTCCATTTCACCTATAGCGAACCTTCATCCAGCTTCCATTTCACCTATAGCGAACCTTCATCCAGCGTGAAGGCGTATATTTTCGTCGTCACGATCGATAGGCTGCGGCAAGAGAGAGGTCTTGAACCTTACGCCACATGCTCTTTTTCATCTACTTTTAACAACCGTCTCTGACGATGTTGTGGTTATATTAAATGGTCATTCTAATACTGTTGCGCGCATTTGTCGGTTCGCGCTTTTGTCTTGCGCGCATATGTCGCTGCGCGCATTTGTCTGCGCGCATTTGTCTGCGCGCTTTTGTCCTGCGCGCTTTTGACCGTGCACCACCTCGGACGATTACAATTACAATTACAACCATTATTAATATTATTACTAAATCAGATTAAACAGTTTAGGCCAATAGTGCAAATGGGACCTAAAGTCTCAAGGGCTAGAGGAATAAAGAAGTGATTATTATTATTATTATTATTTTATTATTATTATTATTATCATTATTGTTAATATTACTAAAATCCATAACACACGCCTCGGATGCTGTTACAGAATACGTCGTATAACTTCTGCTGAATTCAGTCACTGCTGCGGCAATCCACGATGTCGATCTTTGTGTTAATCAAGGACCTCCAACCAGCCTTTATATAGCACCAGTGGCGATAGGACTCTGTCTCACGACCATCTACAGCCAATTATTCTTTCCCGCTGTTCCATAGTCTCGAAGACGATGCCTCCCACAAATTCATTAATTCCTTAAGATACGAGGAGCGTGGGGGAAGATTGAGTCGGTGGGTCTGAAAGAGCGCAGCTCAGGGAGTTTCTATGGCTCGACTTATCAATCTCCGAACTTGAGACAAAGCAACGTGAAGATTTTTTAATGTGGAGGTGTAAGGGGGTAGCACGAGATTCCTGATTTATAATAACGTGGTCTTATTCGTTCATTGGCCATAACTTCAACGCTTGTGGTGACAATAGAAGATGAAGACAATGGAAGACAAATACGCAGTTGATTAGCACCAGTGGTCTCAGGCAAAATTTCTACTGCCATCCATTTCGAAGCCTATCCATAGCATAATACGCCAACAATCTTATTTTACTCATTCTCCTTGTTACATTGTTACAACTCGTGACCAACCCGCGTCAATGTGCATTTTGATTTTCTGCATTTTTGTACTAGTTTGTTCGAAACAAACTGACAAACAAAAATAACTTCGCCACTGGTTGCACTCTGCCAGTGCCAGTCCCAAGCCTGGATAAAGGAGTAGGGCGTCGCTAATGGTCTTTGTTACCACACGATGACGTTAAACTGTAAATATCACCTAGTTACATAAATGTAGTTACATAAATAGTGGAAGCGCTGAAAACAAGCTAAACGGAGGTTGATTTTATGGCAGCCTGCAAGACGTCGATCCGTCCGACTGCTGCTTATTTTAGCATGGCCCTAGGGAGCGGATGGTTGAACGAACTGTTGGGTCTAGCAGGGTTCGAAACCCACTTTCGTTGGTCTTCCTGCCTATGCATGACGGGGCGCGGTTGTATAGTGGGTTTGATCGTCGCCTTGCGGCCGAAGGGTTGCAGGTTTGAATCCACCTTAAGTCGCCGCGTAGGGACCTTGGACGAGTCATTCACCCGCAATTGCTCAGCGCTTCGACGTGAGACTCCGATGTAGTGTCCCCTCTGTAGTCGGGAGCGCCTCTGAGTAGGTAGCTTGTAGGGGCGATATAACAAGTGCACATACAAACTAACAAACATCACCCTGCATGGTCCATAGGTCCTGCCCGGTTGAAGGCCGCAGAAAGGAGTTTGAGGAGAGAGAACAGTGAACTGTTGAAATAATTATTGTGAAGGAAGGGCCTTACCTGAGCAAATTCAGAGTTATCGTAGCAGGGACTCACAAGACCTTGCAGACAAGATCACTCTGTCATTTTCATCGTGAAAAGTATCTGCAAGTTTTATTCTTTCTGTGAACAATTCATGGCTGGTAAGGGCAGCCATTACTGAAGCGAACGATGCTTGATGCAAATTCATTTCACCATGCGGCAGCGTATAGCACTTTCGCCGATGTCACGATGTGAAGCCTTCGCCGAAACAGTCTTCCCTCAATGAAAGATGTATCTGTACTGGAGCAAGGTTTTCTGGCAAAAAGCTTCTAGTTTCTGGTTACATTGTAAATCATTAAGCAACGTAAAAACTATTTTTTTTAGTCTGTTTGGGTATAAGTGTGTTGTGACTGTAGCCTATCATGCGTTGAAATATTTAATCGGTGGATGAAATATTCTGTCTACAAGAGACTTTATTTCAGAATATAGTCACCCGGTTGGAAGGACGAACTCATTCTGAAACAGATCCACCGGAGGAGAATCTGTTTCTAACTAGAGTCTCCTGAGGAGACATTAGGAAGAGACTCTGTCACTAGACACGGGCAGCTCACGTTGAAAGTCTTCCTAGAAGTAACCACTGGGGATGATGTCGCACAACTGCTGTCAATGTTGAAATTGGAACGCTTCAAGAAGTGTGTCATGAATATCAATTAGGCAACGTGACCAAAAGAGGGCTTCCCATTGGCGTGGTCAGTCACCGGCAGTCGTATTTGACCTAGATTGGCGTGAAACCGATAGTACCACAGCTACTGCCTCAGCCACATTATTTGTGCAGATATATCACATTCAACGTCTTGGCGAACACTTCGAGAAAGCTGTTGATCATTTGGTCGACAGAAACTCGGAATTACTTTTGCGACGATAGTCGCAGCCACCAGAGTCGATTTCTTATTTCTTAATCAAGACCATTGTTATTGAAGTTCTTCCCTAGAATGAAACATCGCAAGGAATCACTTCTTGGTGATTGTATGCTTGCTAGGCCTATTTCTCTTGCGCCTAGACGATAGAAAGAAAGAGCGAGAGAAGCAGAGATAGCGACAGAGACAGAGACGGACACAGACATAGAGACAGTGTCTGTCTCTATGTCTGTGTCCGTCTCTGTCTCTGTCGCTATCTCTGCTCCTCTCGCTCTTTCTTTCTATCGTCTAGGCGCAAGAGAAATAGGCCTACAGGAAATTATTTTTGTATATAAGAAGCCTGAACTGGAGACCAACTCATCTTTGTCTGATCTCTATCCAACGGGTTTGACTCAGTAGTAACTTTGGTTTATGATAAAAGTAATCTTTACTATTACTTAGTCTTACGGTAAGTTATCTTTACTGTTACCTAGACCTACGGTAAGCTATCTATGCTCTTACTTCGGCGGACAGTAGGTCTAAGCAGTGACGGCGCCAGGATTTTCGTTTTGAGGGGCTGGATTTTCCGGAAAAGCTTTCCGTTTCAGCCGCCAAAATTTCTGACGACCTTTTTTTTAAAGTCAATTGATCGAAATCTTCGAAAATGGTCCTTTTCCATAATCCCCCGAACTGTCTGTCGAACCTCGTGCGTACCTTTACGGTTATTTGGGGGGGGAGTAAAGGGGGTTAATCGTGCAAATATTTTACTTTTACATGGGGAAAAAATTGATGACCTTTTTAGGGGGCTTAGCCCCCTCTTATTCCCACCCTAGCGCAGTTACTGGGTCTAAGCACTCTTTGCCGTAACTTAGGTCCACGGTAGGCTATTATTGCTGTAACTTGTTCCTACGTTGAGTGATCGTTACTATAAGCTGAAAGTAAAGAGGCAAGCAAACAGTAAATACATGTACAAGCAAAGATGATGGCAACATGTAGCAGATGACAATGTAATTTGTGATGAAACAATGCTGGTGATAATATTTCAGAGATTCAAATTCTCGGGCTAGCACGGTCCGTCCACGGGGACCTAAATGGCGTGGCGTTCATTCAAACAGGCGAGCGGTGGTGAAGGATCTCACCATCAGGGCCGAGGCCATAAGGCAGCCACTATATAAAAGTCCGATTACATTTTACATATTACATTTAACATCACAGTGAATAGTTTGAGCAAGCATTAAATATTTTATAGCGATTTCTACATGACATTATAATACATGTCATGTAGATATCGATATAAAATATTTTATGCTTACTCATACTATTGACTGTCTGCAGCACCGTGTAACTGTGAGTCTTTGAATGTATATTGTATAATGTTCATTACACTGTATTATCGACATTAATATCGTATAATAATTATAATGTGATACTAGTTATAATTATACAGGGCTTTTAACGTGCAGTTGTACACAAAATGTGCAGTTCTAAATGGATTTGTGCGGTTGTAGAAGCACTTCTGTACAGTTAAAACCAGCAAAAGGTCATTGTCCTCCGATTGGACGTAATTTACCATGGAGGATGGGAAGTAAAAGAAGGAGTTGTGCAGTTCTAAAATATTTAAAACACCCCTGGTTATATAAAATTACATATAATAATAGCACGTGACTATACCGAACAAATGAGCAAGGGCTGTGGACTGTGTGGAGCTTGGACCACCGTTATGTGAATAGCGTGAACAGGTGTAGCCTACAGATATACCGGTAAGCTGACGTGGCATCTAGATGATAATTGTCACGAAATAAGGCTGTTAATACACATCGTGCAGTACTACTGATAGTGTGATAGTCAATGTTAGCGTGAAACTCCACGTGCAAGGTTTATCAAAATAATTCTTATGCAAAGAAAGTGCAATCAATAACGTCAGATAGCAATAAGCCTGTAAAATTTCATTTCGAAATTCTTACTTTTGGTCAAGATATTGGCAAAAACCGAGGGGGTCTTTTTTTGGCCAACCCTGTAGTTTTGTACCAGACAAATTACTGTACTTCAAAGAATTATATCATTAATAATTAAATTTTCAAACGTGTCTCTTAAATTTCAGCGAACATGGCGTCAATCTCACTTCCGGCGTCCGCCTTCCTTTTCCTCCTATTGGCCAGCGGTTGGATGACTATGCTGACGTCATCGACTCCAGTCTCCAACAGCAACCAATCGGTAGGTGGCGTAAGATGCGAATTTTGTCCAATTCGATTCTGTCCAGCCCTGTATGCCCTGCACAGCGCTTTTGCTATGTATTAAGAAGAAGCTATATAAAATGCCCAGATATTAAAGTCCATAATTATGATGAGCAAATGAGCGAATGAACGAATGAATGAATGAACAATGACAATGAAAATCATAATAATAATAGTAATAATAATAA